>WBNH01008216.1:300616-571985 GCA_013401255.1 Urocolius indicus
GGGGCGGGGGGGAAGAAAAATAGGGACGTAATGTAGGAAGCCCGCAGACCTTTCTGAAAGAGACATGAGAGCGTGAGAAAAATAATAAAAAAAATTGGAAGGAAGAATGCCTGACAGAGATTTTGACAGCGCTTTCTGAAGCAGGAAATCCTTTTGCTTAATATGTTTAAATTTTCCAAACACCAAGGAAAACACATGGATTCCCACAGGAGAACTTTTCAAGATGACAGAATAAACATCTACACAACTGAAATATTTGACGTTTATTGATATTTTAGGTAGCTCGTTTAGAACTCTGATCTTTGAATGAGGAAGTTAAAGACATTTTGAAGTCTCATTAAATTTACATCTCACTTTTGAGCAACTGAGACTCACAAAACATTCCAAAGTATGTATTTCTTTCAGTGTTTTTGACAAAAACCAACAAGAGGAAGGACTGCCCTTTGGAGTGAAAGGTTTATTCTGGAAAAGTGAAGGTGTTAGTGTATTTAAAAGTGTTTCTTAGAACGTGTTTGGCTTTTGGTGGTTTTCTGAGGCAATAAGTAAATATTTAAAAAGGAGGCAAACAGAAGAGATAAAAGCTTTCGGGAAAAAAAAAAGGAAGATAATAGTTTTCATGTAGTTTGTTTAAATTTAAAAATTTTTTACAGAGAGTAATTGAGGATAAGAAGTGGAAATGTTGTGTAGTGTGTCACTGGAAGTTTTTAAAGTTAGATACCACATATAAGGAATCTTTTCTTTTCCATCCCATAGTGAGAAAGTTCTCAAAGCATCTGCCAGAGCACAGGCTGCTGGTTAAGTGTGTAAAATAAATGAGTAATGTGTATATGTATCTGTAAAAATATATATGCATGCATACACATTATCTACTTTATTTACATAAACACATATGCAGGCAGCGTTTTACATGTTTCTCAGGAACTCATGACACACAGTGTTTAGCCGAGCACCTCACTGCTGTCGGGAGTTTTTCCAAGGCCGGGTAGGATCTGGGAATGAACAGCCATCCCCTCTCAGCAGTTCTTCTCAGTGACAGGACGGCTCGAGTCACGCTTCGCCTTTGGAAAGCACAGAAAAAAAGAATGAGTAATCATTTTGTTTGAATTGCAATAAGTATGAAATATTTCTCGGGAGCCAAAAAAATTTTGGAAAAGCAGAAAGGCATTCTTAAATGGCTGATCATAACGGGAGCATTGTCACATTGTAGTACTGCTTTCTTAAAGGGAAGAGAGTGTTGGAGTTTCACAACGTTTCATTCATAAACGTATGAAATGAGCACACAGGATAGTGCTTTTAGAAGAATTTAAACTAGTAATTAAAAATGGGAATAACTGTAATTACCTGCTTGTGCTTTAATAAGTGCAATTTGTCTTTGTTGTGAGTGTCTAGTGAAAAAAAAAATAACCCTATCTCTTCACTTAGAACCCAAGGAAATTACTATTGGAAGAGTGAAAGTAATACCAAGTTTTGTGTGTTACCAGCAAGGTGCCTCATTGTAGCCAATTTGCATTACAATTTTACAATATTTTGGCTGTTGAAGCCTTTATGTCTCTAGATACTCATTGCATAGTGCTTTTAAAGAAGGAAAGAGTTGGGGCAAAAGTCCCCTTCTCTCCCCCTTTGCTAAACTCTCCACCCCTTGCTAAAAATGACAGTTTGGGGTGGGTTTTTTGTTTTGTTTTGTTTTTGGATTTTTTTTTTCTTCTTAGGAGGAACAGTCTGGTTTGAAAACTGCCATTGTCCTTGAAATTTGCTTCTTTAAAGTAGAACTGTGTTTTAAGAAAATGCGTCCATGCTGGCTGTAGTTTCTTCGGTTAACTTCTTTTTTACACTTAGAAATTTTCTTTTCAGATGGAAAAATGTTTTAAATTATAGCCATTAAAAAAAAATGCTCCTAGCAAGCAAAAGTACAGTGGAAAACCTGTAATTTAGACAAATACCTACATTTTTATTTGCTCTGCGCTGCTGAAATTTAGAATCCCTTCCCATTTACAGTTTACTTTTCACAGAACATTATTAACTTTTTGGCTTCATACATGATCTTCTGTCAGATGCTTTTGATTTGTAATTTAGCAAAGTATAATAAACAGTGCAAAAGTCATGAATTTTCCTCCGCATCCTGAGCTCTGTGGTAGGGAAAATGTGATAAAATGTGTACCTTAAGTCTTGTTTGATGATCTCTCAAAGCAAGTTTGCCTTCTGGAAATAATTTCTGGGGTTGAAGAGCATGGTATTAACAGATTTAATGTGGCTATTCAATGGATTGGTGGAGTACTATGTGAGGTTTAACAAAATGAGAGAGACAAATTGAACATCAACAAAACCTACATCTGTGAAGAATTATAAATTTAATTAGAAAAAAGGCAAACTTAAAAGACCTCATTAACTAATCAGAATTTGATGTTACTGATTTAAGAATCTTAAATGGATGAATTTTAAGTAGCTTTGGTATCATTGTCCTTTTTTTCTCACCACGTACTATGTGGTACCAGAACTCCAATGCCAGAAAGATGTGAGTGTTGCTTGCAACAATCAAGTTATACACAGTAATATATTTGAGGTATTAAGGAGAATGTATATGTCATTTAATGTACAAGGAATTTTTAGTTTAAGTGGAGCACAGAGTATGAAGGGTGACTGACAGCTCCTTTTTTATCTTTTTTTTTTTTTTTTTTTATGTGCCCTTTTGGCTAGCTGGGTAACAGCATAGTTTTCTTCTTTTTCTCCCCACTTTTTGTTTGATACCTGAGTTACGTTGCAGAACTTATCCAGAAATCTGTTGGCAGAATGGGAGACTATATGAGAGCAAGCGCATGCCACCCAGAAATGTTTTTATACTATGAACTGGTCATCATATGTGTGGTTGCTTACTACTTTGTAATTTTGTATTACACATAAAAAACTGAAAGCATGTGAAGTGTAGCATTTTGTAAACTGTAACTAATTTCACTCACATCTGTGTCTAATTGTTGTCTGCATTCGCATTCTTGAGAGTAGATTTATTTTTCCTGGACCACTCTGTGGATTCAGCTGACCAGCCTAAGTGAGGATTAGTTGTTTTAAAGTTATTTTGATTAAAGAGTCATTTTTAAATATGGTAACGTGCAACACATGGTTTAAATAATCCTTGCGACACAAAGGAATATATCTAAAGTACGTCTAATGAAAATTAAGATTGTGGATATGAACTTTCACAAATCATAGAGTGTTAGAGGACATATAAGGTATATGTTTAATTCACTTTGAATGAGATGTGTTTTTTTTCCCCTCTCCCATGAATATGTCAATTAAATCTCTTTCACTAGACATACCCACATGCGTATATATATGTGTGTGCGCTATCGGGGTGTTTTTTTTGTTAAAGTGTACAGAAGTTATTTTTTTAACTTGAGTAATTAAAATAGGGAGGATTAAAGGCATTTTAGGGTTTAGTGAAGCATGAGTCATACCATAGGGTGCTTTGAAAAATATCAGGTAAGTAAAACAGCTATTGAAAAGGCAAGTTCTTTCTATTATAAAAGATATGTTTTAAAGGAGGGAGTGCAAGAGGGAGTGAAGATAGCTCTGTAAGCAGACTTAGTTCTCACCTATAATTTTTTCCAGGTGTTTAGAAGTAACAGCAGAAACATATCCTAAGGCACTCTGCTGCAGTTTCTGGGGTTAAGAACTGGAAAAAAATATCTTTCAAACAAAGTGCACAGTTTTGAGTGTATCTACTCATCTAGTTTGATTTGGCGTGTGACGATGTATTGAAAAGCACATTATGCAGTACTTAAAGTACCCAGTTATAAAAAGATTGATGTTTTTCAGCGTGCATTATTGCATGCTTCTCGACATCATTTGTAATGTTCTGCATTGCCTGGCTGCCCCTACCAGTTGTTTACTCTTGCTAGTAGTAATTCTGCCTGTGATTAAAAATAACAACAAAAAAAAAAAAAACAAAAAAAAACCAAAAAACCCACCCAAAACCAAACCAACTACAGACACATAAGTAAGATTTGCTTGGATGATTTTTATAGCACTTAAAATGCCTCATCTCTCTTGTCTTTGCTCTGTGATCATTTAAGAGATGTCAGTTCAGGTTGAATGGAAATGCACATGAAGGATTCTCAATGCAGACATTAAAAGGATATATACCTTGCCCAGAGAAGCTTTTGTGTGCTTTTAAGTTAACAGTGTCTAGTAGCATATCTTCACCTGAATTTTATCACCTGCTGACAATTGTTACTGTCTACAGAGAAGAGGCTGTTAGCAAAGCATCTTTTTTCTAATAGGATATGAAAATCTATAACTCACCTGAGTTATAAAATTAGTTATTTTATTAAACTGGAAAATTGTTGCTGGGCTTCCCAATGGAACCAGACTCCTTTCTTGATGAGTGACCTCAGAGCTAAATGCTAGAGCTTCCTCTTATTTATTTAACCAAAAGTGTTCTTCTTCTATCGGAAGTCCCATTAAATGCTAATTTTTACAAGTAAGGCGTTGTGCAATAATGTGTGAGGTTTTATTTTAATTTGCCTCAATTGGACATGGGCTTGTTTTGGAGATGGTTATATATTACTGTTGGAAATATACTGAAGATCTTTACCATAGATAGACCTGCCCCTTCTTATATCCTCTTAAAAAAAAAGTCAGCCTCTCCATCACCCCTTGCCTTTGGAGTGAGCTGATTTGAGGGTTCCCTGTTGCCCAGGCACAGAGGAAAGATGGTGAAGAGTGGAGGAAGACAAAAGCCAATGTGATGAAGGCAAGAAACTGTCAAGAGTTAAGGGGAAGGGTGGAAGAGAGAATTCGGCTGGTGATAACAAGAGGCAAAAGGAGTGGAGGATGGAAAAGGGGGATCTCAGGGCTGAAGCAGCTCCTGCTGCCCTCGGTGGGGCAACACAGTGGGGTTACCTTCGCAGGGGTGCATGAGGGAGCCGTACCGTGCTGTGTCGTGCCATGCCGTGTCGTGCCGTGGGAGGAGTGAGCCCCTCTGCAGCTGTCACGGGCCCCTGATGAATCACTATCCCGTCACTTGGCCGCCGTCCCCTGGTGCGGGGAGGAGGGAGAGAGACCTGACGGGGAAACAACAGTTGAGCCTTCAATTTAAAGACAATATGCCTTTCAGAGGCACTTCACCCTCCTCCTCCTCCTCTCCTTTTGGGTTTAAAGGACAGAATTGTCATGTGTGGTGATACCCTTTCTTTAAATTAAGGCCTCGTGGTAAAGTGGAGTCATAGAGACTTCTGTTTGTTTCCCTGGTTCACAGGTGCAGAAGCAAAGTTCAGATGTTGCTGTTTCCTCAAGCTGCAGGTAAGGATTTGATGGAAAATTGGTGCTTATGTACAAGTCTTTTATTGTTTGGGTTTTTCTAATTTCAGGTGATAAGTAAATATTTGTTCTTGTTTTCCCTATTAAGCAGATGAGTAAGTGTGGGAGTATTACTTTTACGTGCCTGCAGCTAAGTCTGTAAACCATGAGCATGTACACTTTTTCACTAAATTGATTGACTTAGATACTGGCTTTTCAAACTCATTGTGATATCATCTTTCTTTTTGTGTTGATTGGCTTAGGTAATGAAATATAAAATGAAGGATTTGTGTTCAGAACTTGTGACAAAATCTCAGTTGAAATGTGAAAACTTTGTAGCTGAAATGACACTTAGGCTTAAGGATATTTATACCATTACTGTGGGAGGAATTGTTAATATAATTTTAATAGTCTTTAACAGACACTAAACATTTATTTTAAAAACAAAAAAAATTACCATTTCACATGTCTTGGAGGCACAGTAACCTATGCAGTTTCTACTGGGAGCAATTACTTAGACTGAGTATAGCAAATAATACTATTGAAAGTTTTAACTGTAAGGAAACACAAGGATGGGACGCTTCAGTCATAAGCTTCCCTGACATCAGCCAAGGAATATGTCATGGTAGTGATAGCTGTTGGTCTTTTTATATAAGGCTACTAAAAATACATATCATAAATACTCAGATGCCCATGTGCTGTATAAACATTTAATTTTTGTTTTGAGTCAGAATTGCTGTCTTCTTGTTCTGACTAGACGACAGCTGCTGAGATACAGCAGAGTGCTAAGGCACAGTAACGCCTATATGGATTCACTGTATGTTGGTCATATCCCTTTTCAATTGGACACGCTTTATGTAATCCACAAAGCAAACAAGTGAGCAGATATAATAATGTTTTAATGCTACATTTGTTTCAACGGAAACAGAGGAACAATTAAGTAGTTTGCCAGAGTAAACACATACATCAGGAATATCTCATTCCCTGTCAGTAGATGATAGGTTTCAACAATTGCTTGAAGTGTTTTATTTGGTTTGGAGGCTCATTATATTGCCACTGAGTTGTAAATCTTGAAAAAGCAGTGTTACTTTCTTGTTAAGGGAATATATGTCTCCATGTATTGGTGGTTCCATCTCTGTATGTATCTTAAAAATACCAAGTTGATATCCAGATTTAAAGTGCAGTACTTTGTATCTAAATTTTATTCTATTAGAATCACAAAATCACAGAATCTTAAGGATTGGAGCTGCAAAAATAATGACGGTAGCCCATATCCATGTGTGTAAGGCTTCAAAATTAGTTTAGCACTAGAAAAGAACAATGTGGATGAAGCTGTGCATTTTTTGTGCTTTTGGGCATGTTGATTAATAGGGAGCTGTATCTCATATAGGGAATTCCTCTGTAATCTGTGTTGGATATGTCACTAAAACTAGTTGCATCTTGTTTTCAGGTCTATGGAAATGCAGGATCTAGCCAGCCCACATAGCCGACTAAGTGGTAGTAGTGAATCACCCAGTGGTCCAAAACTTGATAACTCCCAAATAAATAATAATTCCATGACACCCAATGGCACAGAAGGTGAGATTTTTTTTATTATTATTATTATTGTTTCTTTGGTTTTGGTCCTTGTTGTGTTGGTGTTCTTGCAGTCAGTAAGCTGTAGAAGAAAAAAATGTTTTACTATTTTAGGTGTTCTGTGCTTATGTTAATATAGAGTGTAGAGCTGATGTTCAATGTTTCTCAGTAGCTACTATTATCAAGTTTCAGCAAAAGCTTTCTTTCCAGGTTTCTCTTCCTTTCATGGAATTGGAATGAACTGAGCAAGTAGTATCTTTGGAACTTTTTAAAATAAAAAGATTCCCAAAACCTCAAAGGGTAGTTTTATTATGAGAAAAAAAGGAGATGTTTACAATTGTCATACTACAAAATTCAATCTTTAGTCTTTTTCGCTCTTTCAGTATTTCTTTATGGTCTCAATTTTTGCAAGCTCCTAAGGCTATGAAAGTTTTGTCAAGTAGGTTAATAAAACTGAGTGTTGAAATTTCCTCAGGCTAGCTTGCTGCTCTGATGGAGTGGCCAAAATTCAAACAGGTGTAGTAATTCAATGGGGTAAACTGATACCTATTTTTCAAGAAGCAGTCAGACAGTTGATAAGTTATGTTTGTTCTCAGTAGAATACTAACAGCAGAACAACCTAACAGCTTTGCCAGTAATATAATACATATACAAAACATATGAAACATATGAAAATACATATAACGAAACATAGAAAATTTCTATAACAAGCAGTAAATACCCCTCTTTCCTGTAACATTTTTATTGCAATAGTAGGAAAGATTGTACATGAAATTTGGCTAGCTATATGAACAGAGATTTTGATGCATTGCTAGAAAAGAGAATCACACAGCTTCAAGATTACTTTTCAATATAAATTTATAGTTAAACAACTGTTGTGGCAAATATATGCCTTTTTTTCTCCTAAGAACTAGGTAATATTAGTGCTGTCAGACTGTTTAGGATTATGGACATGCATTGCATTCTTCCAGGAAAGGCACATGTCAATCAAACAGATGTCGTCCCCCCTCAATTCCCCAAACATCTCTGTTATTCATTCTAATTGGAGTCCTCTGTACTGTAGTGGGGAGAGTTTATGGGTTATCATATTAACAGGCATTTGTGCCAGAGTTGTATGTAATTTACTTTTTGCTATTGCTGTAAAAGTATTGCTGCAATAAAATTTTAAGCGCTTTGAAGGGAAAAAAGAAAAGTAGCTTAATATTAAGCAGAAAAATATTTCATGTTCATAAATAAGTCTTCTTCCTTTTAAATACCCAAGTATATTATTGAATCTGTATATCATACTATCAAGTATCTACCAGTTTTGGTACAGGATAAAATTTCTCCACATTTTCAAATTGCAATTCCTCTAACTCATGAAAGCCTTTGTTGTAAACTTCACCAGCTTTCATACCTTCTGAGTAACTCGAAGGTTCTTTAGTAGCACAAAAATAAGGAGTGCTCTTTGAAACATTGAAAGACTCTCACCATCTGGCTCAGCTTTTTGTTCTAAGTAGTTGCTGTGTGCAGGCATACACTCTGAAAAATGGGGTGCTTAACATTACTTTGTCAGGAAATGAGCTGTATATTGTATCTATTCACACGCTGACCTCAAGTAGCAAATAATTTGGGAAGTAATATTCTGACTTCCAGGTAAGTATGAGAGTTTATTGAAGAAAGCAAATTAAACTCGATAACTTATTTGTCTCACAGTAGAATTTTGAAGTTCAGGCTTATTCTTTTTGAGTGAATTCTACCCACAAAGCTATAGCTTGCGATACACGTTTACCTTCCCAGACAAAGCCAAATGGTTTTCTTTTGTTTGCAATTTTCCCTCAGGTGACATGACCCTCCTCAGCACTGCAGACTGGCTGCTAAGCCCTAGCACACAGACCCCTGCAGGTTTGGGTGGCTGCAGCGGGCGCAGCAGGCGTGGGCACTCAGCATGTGTTTTCAGATGTTGTCCAGAAAGTGACCTGAGAAATAGCTTGTGCTTGGCGATTCTGGTCTAAACATTCTAAACTGAAAATCCCTGTCTCTGATTGCTCTTAAGTGACAAAGATGGAAAAGTTTGTGAAAGAAACATAATTTACTAATTAATTTCTGAATTAGATATGTGCCAAGAGACAAAATTTGTGAGTGAAGCAGATGGCCAAAAATCTGAAAGTGGAATTTTTACTTGTTTTATCTTGAAAAAAATGTTTTGTTTGGGTTCCTTGAGCTGCTAAACATGCTTAAGAAAAAAACTGAGTGAATGAAGCAAGGGTTTTTTGGGTTTTTTAAATGAAGAAAATTAATCTTTCTCTGAGATTCTTCAAGCAGAATCTTGCTGACACAAGTGGCAGACTGTAAGGATGCAGACATAAAAGCTTGCCAAACAGCTTTCTTAAAATGCTGCAGTGTGGTTTGCTTGCTTGTTGCATGTGGAGTGGATATGTGGGTTGCAGAACATTCACATATTAAATATAATATGTGAAACCAGTTTCTAATCCACTACACACTCATTCTCACTAACATGAAAGAGTCCTCCTTTTCTGGCATAAAGAACTTACACGTGAAAGAGAAATAGGGCCTCTAGGTATTTGCATGTTATAAATATCTTGTAAAGATATGTTAAATTTGATTTGATTGTGGGTGTGATCTCAGCAGGTTTCCATACCCTGAAGTGCAGGATATGTTCATTAGATGAAGGGGAATAAATAAAAAAAAAACCCACAAAAAAAAAAAACCAAAAAAAAAACCAGAAGAAGAAAAAAAAGTATATCCCAAAGTGAAATGGCCCCGTTTCAAACAAATATTCATTAATTCCTCTAAGGCACATTTTCAGACTTGTCTCTCATTGATGTTGTTCTACAAGAGGATGTGATTGGAAGATAGCTCACTGTTACTGCTAATATTTTTAGCTTCACTCTTAGTGGTAAATTTTCAAAGCACTGAATGGGGATTTAGTTGAGTCTGAGTTTAATCTCTGTGTGTAACTTTTGTATAATAACTCTTTGTTTGCTTAATTTTACGTTGGTACAGCAAAATTAATGTAGTGCCAAAGTGACCAGGTAGTGCTGGCTGAGGACAGCAGATGAACGAAGTCAGGAGATTTTGTGGGACTACTATTTATTTCCTTTTATCTAAACATTTTAAAACAAGTAAAATTTGCTCTTTCTTGTCTTAGATAGCAATTTCTCTATTGGCTTCTTTTAGGCCATAGTGATTTCTGCAGAATAAACGCTATCCTTTTAAGTTTGTAGCAGATCATGTGACAGTCTTCATAGATCGGGATGTGTGTGTGGTGAGGGGAAAAGAAACATTTCCATAACATTTTGATTTTTTTTTAAAAAAAAAAAAAAAACTTAAATAGCTAATAAGAAGTAATTTCTTTGCTGGTGTTTGAGTTTTTCCCTTCCACTTCTCCAGGACAGGCAGTATGGTCTTTAAACTATTGATGGGGAAATAACAAGGAAATTATAGACTCTTAACTGTCAAAAAATTCCCAGGATCAAATGCAAAAACGCTAAAATATCTGGCTAGAGACACTCAGAAGAATGAGTTCTGGCATGCCAGGATGGTGTTGATGATCTAAAGTCTGCAGTATTTGGGTTTTCCGGGATCTCTTTAAGTGTTTTTTGACAAAATATCCTCTGTCGTAGGAAACAGCAGACATTGGACACCGTTAAAGATTTGGCTAAAGATGAGTTGCCTAAGAAAGTCTGTTAAAAAGAAAAAAGAAATGGAACTGAAATAGAGTTCAAAATGTCCATAGTTGTGCCTTATCCCTGATCTTCCTTTGTCAGTAAATTGCTTTGATAGGTTGATACTTGAAGGAGTTAAAGAAACAATAACTAAAGAAGCCATCATTAATGTTTATCAGACAACTAGTGGCTGTTCTAACAACAGTACCCACTTTGGCAGGTGTATTTTAGAGGAGAAAAGCTGCAAGTGGTCAATACATTTGAAAGGAGTAGCATAGCTGTTTTCCATAGCGATCAACTGCGCCTTGTTTCTGTCTACAGTGTTCTCTACTTCTGTCTAAAGAATGTAAATTGAGTTTTGGTGGATGATGTAGAGTGAGAAACAGAAGCTCATGGCCCATCATAATAATGTTTTATGCAACTGGAATAGAAAATAATAGATGAAGACTGGGAGAAGGAAACATGGTTTTCCAAGCAACTACGCTTCATTCATGTTATCAGGATGGAGCTGCTTCTGCCCTCATTTGTTGAGCTTTCAGAAGGAAGAAAAAAAGGCATTTTCATATCAGGAAGGGAAAATGGATAACAAATTGAAGATCAGATAGGAAGAGAAACTTCAAAGGGAGCTGGACATCAAAATTCTTTTGGAAAAAAAACCCAATTCTCTTAAGTACTTGCTGCAACATGAGAATGAGATCTTACACAAAGGCAGCCGAAACTCCCCACTACATGACTATCTGAGTGGTGACCATTAGAGAGGTTTTTTTCAAGTCTCGTTGATGTAAATACATCTTCAGGGTTTCAAAAGGCAATGCCGTGTAGTGTGTTTACTGTCAAGTTGCAATATTGTAGAATGGATACAAAATTGATTTTAGTATTTTTTCTGAAGTAATGTTGGAGTAAGATGTTGAAATGCATAGAGAGGACATGAGCTGGTCAATGTTTTGGCACGTAAATTCTATGTTGTGTATTTGTTCTAATTCTAATGGTACACTGTAGCACTTAAAACAGTCTTTCCATGTTGTAATTAAGCCTGCACATTGGCAGTGAATGTATTTTAGTTTAGTGTAAGTTGGTTGTTTTTTTTTTTAAATAGTTATTAATTTTTTGTACTTTGGGGAGCAAAACCATGGTAGGTGGTGGCAATCAGACAAAAAAGTGATCCTCCTTTGGGAAATGCTTGGGTTCTGGTTGGCTAGGGACATAATATGTAGTCCTCTCTTGGCTCAGTCCAGCAGCTCCTGTTGCAAGATGTGTGTCATCACATGATTCCACAGTGTAAGACAGAAATATCATAAGTCTAGCCAGTAATGCAGGCGACAGGGAAATCCAGCCTCTGCTGTTGGTGTACACCAGCAGAAGCTTCATGGAATGGAAGTAGAACATCCTAGTCAAAGATCACATCTTAATAGACAATAGGGTGATATTCGAAGAGCCATAGAAACTTCAGAGGCTTGTGGCTTGATGATTTAGCATTTGCATTTGCATCTTGTAATCTTCTAGAAGAGTTTTGGTTTTTACAGGTAGATTAAGAAGCATGGAACTTGGCTGCACTTCAAGGTTAGCCCGTGTCATGGGACCCACCAGTGAGTGAAATACTTGTGCCTCCTAATTTGATGAGACAAGCTGAGGAGTTTACGGCTGCTGTTGTTGGGTGGAGGGGGATGCAAGCCGGTGCTTCCCTCTTTGTCCAGGGGAATTTGGCTTTAACTGCAGCAGTTCTGGAGCTCAGATCCTGGCCAAAAAGTAGAGGTTATTATTTCCGATTTACAAAAGGTCCCACCTGCTTTGTTATTCTGCTTCTGCCTTCGCGTCTTACTCATATCTTGTATGCCTAAATGGAAGAGTGGGCTTGATTTCTCCATGATGCCTTCTGTTTACTGCCCTCTGTGTTCCCAGATGGTAACTGAAGGCAACTTTCTTTGCCATTAATAGCTGGGCTATGACATTGAGTGGTTCTTCCAACTGTCTGTGTGGATATTTTACACAGACTGTGTGCAAACTGTTACACATGTGCAGGGGAGTTGCCGTGGTCATGTTTCCAATCAAGGATTTAAGAAGCATAAAGGCAAAAAAAAAAAAAACCCACAGAAATAGGCCAAAACACTTCTAGAAGGATTATTTCTGGAAATATACTGCCTGCATTTGAATGGGAGATGCAATCTTTCAGTATAGATTGACAAGTTAGTGTTAACAGGTAAGAACATTAGTTTGACTGGGATGTTCTCATCTCCTAGCTACTGTGAATAGTCCTGTTTTAACCCATGGCTGTATTTTTCAGATGAATAATCAGGTTAAATTCTGGTTAGCAACTACAAATACTATCAAAACTCATCTCTACCCAGATGGTTTTGAATTTTCTTTCTGATTTTGCACTGAAGAGATGATGTCATTTCTTTGTAAATCTAACGATTTTACTGCTAGATGAGCAGGTAGGTTGACCTGCTTCTGCAAGGGGGTTGGACTAGATGATCTCTAAAGGTCCCTTCCAACCCCCAACATTCTATGATTCTATGATGTAAATGCTCTTTCATTTGTAATGCAAAAAATAAGAGGAAGATTGAAGGTCATGGAAGAACAATGTGTGCAGTTGAAGCTTGGTATTATCTGCAGCCCAAATATTGCAGAAATTTTGAAGTCACCTTATGTCAGAGAAGAGGAAAGCAGGAAATAGTCTGGGCTTGAACTAGAATGTGCTGCTTTGAGCAGGGACTTTCTCTGAAAATTAACCATAAATTTAGGATGGAAATTACCTTGTAGTAATTGCATTCTGGTAATTTCCAGACAATGAGATTCAGGAAGAGTCCTCTGTTCTGAGAAGCAGGAGCAAGTCAGTTTTTTTTTGGTTTCATGGTCAGATGCTGATGATTTGACAGTCTGTGATAAAAAGAGATAATAATGTCCAGGATAGGAATTAGTGTAATTGAGTAACCTGTCTATAAGTAGCCTGTGGCCTTTAGTAACCTGTTTATAATTGCAAGATTCTTCAGTACAGATAAGAGTTTGAATAAAATAATGGAAAATATCATCAGCTTACAGATTCTGGGTATAATTTTTGGCCTGTTATTAGTGGCACTTATCTTTGAGCTATGGGCTTCTACTGGGCAGAGAAAGAGGATGATATCAAGCAAAACAGTGTATGAATAGTAATGGATACATAAAATACTTGAGATATCTACCTGGTATTTAGATGTTAGTGTTATTTGAAGATACCACCTTGAGACAAGACTAAATACAGCTAGAGATTCTACTTATATGTATGTCTGTAAACACACTAACAACCTCAATTATTTTGTTGACCCTCTTTGTGCCCTGTGAACACTAAGCTATCGGCCAGGAATTATTTCATTTTTCATTCAACCAATTTAACAAGTCAGCCATATTTACAGTATTTCTGTTTTGATTTAATGTACATGGCCTAGCTGTTAATACAAACTGGTTCAGCAGAGCGGACCTTATATGTATCTAAGTAATTAAAGTGATTTTTAAAACATGTTTTTAAACCTTACTTTTGGCGTGCTTGAATATGCAAACTTTATGACTTTTTTTTTTTAGAAATGGCCACATGTTTGGTCTCTAAATCCCTGTTTAAACCAGACAGCATCTCCTTCCTCATAGCACTCTTACTGCTATCTACACCAGTGGCTGCATGACAAGCTGTGAACTCAGAAAGCTGTTACCTGGCCAATGAACCACATGAACTTGTGGGTTCTGGTCTAAAGTTCTGTCTTGGTGGAGTTCAGAAACTGTCATGTAAGTAATTTTTAATTACCTTTTGTAATATGGCTGACAAAACAAGGCACATTGTACTCGCAATCTCTGAATGTCTTAAAAAGAAATATCTTGAGAATCAATGGTACGTTAGAGAAGCAGTAATGCTATCTAAGAATTTTTGTGCTTTTTTTCTCAGAGTTAGTATGTGTGTTATCTGCTACTATTTTTTTCTATTATTCTGTTGTGTTTTTTATCCTACACACTTTCTTTTTAAATCTTGTTTTTAGAATCTCATAAATGACTAGAAAAGATAAATGAGGAATATCTCTCTATTGACATAGCTTCTTAAGCTCCTTGGTATATAAACTAAACATCAGTAATTCTAAATAACTGTTGAATTTTTGCAGCAGATTAGGAATATGTTAGTTTTCTTCTTGAATTTCTTGTTGACACTCTGTTTTATTGTACAAGTGGTTTTTCCAGCGTTAGAACTTAGTAACGTATGCTAAATCAGTCTGTCTCTATAATGCAAGTCTGACAATTCTGCACCTCTCTAAAGGTGATAAAAGAGTTTTGATAAAAGAGTGTCAGAAATGGGAACGTTCATGTTTCATTTGCGGTGATCTTTGCCATGACTGACCATGCTGTTGGCAGTTACTGGCAAACTTGCAATGTGTTCCGTGTAGATGTGGCAATATTCCCTCCCATTTCCCAGTGCCATCCAATGAAAGCTTAGGACATGTTGCAGAAATGACAATTGCCATGGAAAATGTGGAGAGCTGAAATCCAGACCATGTTTAAGGAGGCCTTGCTTCCTTGGATAGCTCCATACATCTCTGATGGTAGACGTGGTTTACTGACATGGGCTACTGATGCCCTACTGTGATAGAGTGGCAGACTTGCAACCTCAGGAAAGCCCTCACAGCTCGCTTTCCTTGTGATTCTGAAATGAAATATGCTCCAATGCAGGTCAGGTTTTGCCTTGGGCAAATGAGAGCTCATCCTTTGCAGTGAGAATACACAGGGTAAACATTTCCAGCAGGTAAAACCATGGTCCTTCTTCTCAGCTTATTTCATTGCATAGCAAGCTTTCATCCTCTTGAAATATGTTTAGGCTGAGATAGAAGGAAATATACAGTCATTTTCTGGCATTTGGATTAAAATCCTTGAGTAACGAAGGTCTTTTCAATTCCTATCCATCTTTTTTTTACATTTCCAAGTAACTGCAGCACAAAGATCCATTAAGGTCATGGTTATTCCTAAAGATGGAATCATAGGGTTTATCACCCTACAAACGGGTGTCCACATCAGGAACCATATGAATGGCCTTTCTTATTCTGGTTTGGTTTGGTGTTATTTTTTTTAATATTTAGGAAACAGAAAAGCTGAGGAAGGAAACATAGTGAACAGTTGTTAGGAAAAAAATTGTGAGCACCTCAATCATCAACTAGAATGCATTTTCATGAGGAAAGCACTACATTTTTTTTCATATATGTTATCCCTTATGTTCAAAAGTAGTTTGTCTAGTAAACAATATTTGGTTATAAACACTGATGCACAAAAGTATGCTCCTGTATCATAAAGACAGAAATTATGTTTTGATAAGATCTTTCCCAAAATATGATTTCAAACAAGGATATGAGATTGATATAGGTGCAAAGGCACGTGAAATAGGTTTTTACACTAGTGGCATCCATTTAGAAATAAATTATCCTAAAAATCTTCATCTTGAACAAATGATGCTATAGGTCTCTATATGATGTGAATTGGCTCAGTGTAGTCCTTGGATTGCTAGTTTGTGATGATCCAGACTGATATTTTATTTTATAAGCAATATAGAGAAACTATTTTTCCAGCAGAGAAGAGTGAAAGAGTTTGGAGAAAGCTATACTGAAATCTTCCACCCTTTATCCCAAGTTAGATTTATCTGTTTCATCTTCCTCTCTTATCCTCTCCTGCAGTTGTCAGTCATACAGGAAAGCATCTTTCATTATTGTTTCCAAAAGTATAATTTCATTATGGAAGTTACGTTCAGAAGGCTTGTAAGTTTTTGGGAAAGCTAGAGGGAAGTATTTGACTGTAAAATGTAGCTGTGATAAACTTCTCAGAGAAAAAAAAAAAAACAGAAGATAATGTAGCAGTTGTAATACCTGATATCTAAATTAACAAACTGTAGAACATACTGTAAAAATTTGTTAGTTTCTGTAAAATTAGTCAGGAGAGACACTTTGCAAGAAATATTTTAATACATCTGTGTTTTAGACTTTCAGTATGTAGTTACAAAATGGATGTTGGAAATGTAATATATTGTGTTTTTAAGAAATACATTTGCATTAGAGTTGTAGTTCAGATCATGAGTGAATTCTTGAAGTGAAACTCTTGGATCCTCTTTCTTAACATATATGAATTCACCTTGTGGAGTCTCTTGGACTTTACTCCTGTGCTGCTTGCTGATGGGTGCTTACTCTTTGGGACAAGAACTAAACCTAGCATGAATAACTGCCCCAAAACTGCCTAAACTGTGGATGTTAGACCCTCGCTACCAGCCATTTTATACTGTGAAATATTTCCTACTGGGCTGCAGTACTTGCTAATGCAGACACAGCAGAGTTTTGTGTGAAGCTAGTATTGATCTCCCAAGTTAGGATGTACAGACAAAACATTATCTAAAGCAAATATCAGGTAATTAGTAAAATCTTGGGAGATTGCATATAATTCCCATGGATGAGGTTGGGTGAAGGAATTCAGCATATGGGAATAAGTGTTTGGATCAGAAAGGAAAGGTCCTCTTCTTCACTCTTTCCAAACCTAGCACCACAAGGGTTTCTGTTAATGGTGGTTGCAATTCCTGAAAACATGTGTGTAGACAGAGACACGTATATACACACACATCTATGTCAAGATCATACTAAGGCATTACATGTGAAATGGGATGCAGTTTACTTTAGTTTTCTCAGATTCACTTTCTTCAGTGTTAGTGAGCTGCCTTGATGAAAGGTCAGGTATGCGCCAGTGCTGGTGCGTGGGAAGTCATGACTGAGTGTATCAAAAAGAGTGAAAGTGATGCGATGTTAATAGTAAGATCAGCTCCATTGCTTTATGAAACATTATCTTCAGTTGCTTCTGGTGTGCTGTAACTCGAAAAGTGAAGTATGTAAAAATGGATTTGAGACATTGCAGTGCTGATCTGATAACTCAGCTCCCCGGGCGAAGGTATTGTGACTGTTTGCATCCATGCCAGGTCAACTCCATTCTTACTCCTTGGGGTGGAATACTATTGTTACTGAGATTGCACTGGAGTAATGGAAAGGGGAATTTATTTATATACATGATGCTTTATTAATTAATAAATAGTTATGAAGCAGCATGAGTCCAGAGAGAGGCTCTCTGACTTTCATTCTTTTTTACTCTCTGACAACTGTGTTGGGTCATGGTTGCAGAAGGAATAAAATGTAAAAGGGTTCTTTGAAGTAACTGATAAGGACTGTGTCTCATTTTTTTATTCAAGATTACTGAGTATAAAGTTGGCTTTCATTTTGATAGGAGAAATCCGTCATGAGGAAATCACTTTATTTCACTGCAAATTCTCATTTTTCCTCTGAAAAGTTATTTGGAAGGGAAAAAAAAAATGATCAACCCACAAAAAAAATAAACCCTGAATTACAAATTATTTCCTTTTTTTGTCTTACATAAATTGCTGTCTTTTGGTCCTGTAAATGTCCATCTGACCTGATCTAAATGTAGATCCTTATTGTTGGGCCTGCAGGATTAAGAGGAATCAGGACAGGTGCAGAGAGTTGCATGGGGACTTCTGGTTTGTTACAGTGGCTCTTATTCCTTGGGGACAGAAATAACTCTCTTGATCATTTTATATGTATGTGTAAATAATTGCTGCCAGTACTTTGCATTGTTTGTATACACAAATACATAAAATGCAAAATAATGATAGCCATGATTTCAAACATTTTTGACAGATTTTTGATTGATTGAATTTGTGGCTGTAGCGAGTTTGTGTGCATGTGTGTGCAAGAATATTAGGTGCATATAGAATATATTTTATTTATATTTCTATAGTTAAAACAGAACCAATGACCAGCAGTGAGATTGCTACCACTACTACTGCAGACGGGTCTTTAGACAATTTCTCAGGATCAGGTAAGGAATAAATCAAGGTTTTAAGCTCAGCATTTTTTCACTTACTATTTTCTTATCCCATCTGGTCTAAAGCTGTGCAAAGCTGTTTGAAAGTCTTGTGTGCTTTGCAGCTTATGCCTATTTCTATTCATCTTACTCAGTGTAAGTCAATAGTTTTCTCTGAGTAAGAAGTATTACAGCATCAGGATTATTGATGTCCACTGGTGTCTTCAGTGGGAGTTTCACTAGGGAGTATTCTGGCCCAGAGTAATTACTCTATCTTTTTCTGTGAGTAAACAAACCTACCTCTGTGATTAGTGTTGTAATTGAGGGGTTATGTCATCCTTATTTATTGTAATTTATTATTATCAAGGTATTCCTTCTTTCATCAGTCTTTTTTTTCTTCCTGAAAGCCAATACATCTTAGCTTCTAATATATAGAAGTCAAACAATGAGAAAATTGTAAGATATTTGCACAGTTTTATATACCTATGGATTAACTGTGGTATTTCTAGCACATTATTTTTATGGCATAAATCAAATAATAAAGGATCTAATACTATGTAATGAGATTATATTTCCAGAATAGCGAAACTTGACAACCAGTCAGGCTCCAATCAGCCAACCATTTTCTAGTTTTGTCACAGCCTCTGTTTTCTCTGCATGCTGTTGTGTATGAAAGTATCAAACTTGAAAGCCAATAAAAAGGTTTCTAGAGTATTTTAAATCTTTGAAAGAAGAAAAGCAAATGTGTTTAACAGTAGATGCATACATATGTGGTAATCACAGGACACAGAAAAAAAAATTCATCAGGTGTGGAAAGCAGACAAACTGATTCTCTGCTTCCCTCTGTGCTTCATGAGCACTGCTGGGGTGTAAAGATGATGGATTTGCCCTGTAGTTGGCCAGGAAAGGGGTAGCTGGTGAATGGTAATTATCCGTGCCTTGTTTATTTCCATTTACTTAGCAATAGAGCCTGTTGTTTCTCCGGCTGTCTGATTTTACAGTAGTCTCATAACCTGCTGCTGACCCCTTCCTGGCAAGGGTTTCAAAACCCACTTTGGGACCTAGAGAAGAAATGGCACCCAAACAGTAACCAGAGAGGGAAGGGCTCCTGAAAATAATGCCCAGAGCAGAGCATGTTGGCACATCTGCCACACTCTCAGCAGCACCCAAAAATGCCAAAAGAAATTTTGATGGGTTCGAGTAAAGCTCTGTGCCATCAATGACTAGGCTACTGGGGGAGTGAATGGGCCATTTAGCCTCCTAGGCTTAAGTGTTTCACTGAGAACATTTGCACTTGGGACATGCTTATGCTATACTGGTTGTTTTGAAGGTCTGAAAGCATTTTAGAAAGCAATTACTATAAGAGGAAAGAGAAGGAGGTATAGTATGGTAATACATTGTCTATATTATGATTTTTTTTTTCAAAAAGAGGCACGTGCTCTGAAGCTGGCCATATGTTTTTAATTGAGGCATGTATAAAGCTCCTTCATAAAATGTAGGTCTTAAAATTTCTGAAAGTTAATAAAATGTTGCACTTGAGATACCAATAATCCTTTAAAAATATGAAGGGAAATGTTTCCATTAGGAAGTAAGTGGTTTGCATTGAAAATGTTATCTGTGTGTAAGTAAAGAGTAAACTATCATTCAGGAGTTTTACAAAGGGGCAATTTAGTGTTTGAGTTTTGTAATCAAGATTTTAATGTTGAGCATTCTTGTATAGGTCCTGATAAAAATATTATTTTCTATCTAAGGTATCAATGATATTTGAATTTAATTAAAATCTTGTTAATACTATGAAATTCTATTAGGAAAAATAATATTTACCTTTGGTGTGTGTATTTACACTTCTGTGTGCTTTCTTTTCTCCTTGGTGCAGCAATTGGAAGCAGTGGTTTCAGCCCAAGACAAACACACCAGTTCTCCCCACCACAGATTTACCCTTCCAAGTATGATATCTTTTAAAAATAATAATAGTAGTAGTAATAATAATAACTGAAATAGGCAGATTTTAACCTCATTTAAAATAATAATTGGGTCCATCTGTTAAATCATAATTTAAACCACAGCAGCTTCTGGGGAAAAAAAAATATTTTTCTTAAATGCTGAGAATGTATTTGAAAAATATGAAAAGTTCTTATTTTATTCTTTTGTTAGTGATTTCTATTATTGTTTTGTCTTCATCTTACAGTTTCTGTTGTCTAGCACAGCCTATGATTATGTGTTAATGAACTAGTAGGATTATAACAAGGCTAAAAATAAGTACACACGTCTGTCTAATGCAGTGTCTGTCCTATTTTCTGTCATTTGTAATCAATAGCAGACCCTATCCACATATTCTTCCTACCCCCTCGTCACAAACGATGGCTGCATATGGGCAGACACAGTTTACAACGGGAATGCAACAAGCTACAGCTTATGCCACTTACCCCCAGCCTGGCCAGCCCTATGGAATCCCTTCATATGGTAAGAAAACATGTGTGTAGTATTTTATTCCAGAGGTAAAAGTTTTTTAGATCAAGATTATGTGATCCTTGCCTTAGTACCTAGTGGGACAGCTGTGATCTCGAACATTTCTTGTGGAAGACTGCTAGTTTCCCCATTGGAGTGAGTGGTGTTTAATTTATATATTAAAGAGTTCAGAAGCTACTCAAGAGGATGACTATGTTTTGGGATCAAGGAGAGCAATTCATTAGGTTGTTACTGATGACATTAAAAAAACCTAAAAGACTGTCACTTAAATGGGAAAAGAGTTCTAGGGACTTCTGTTACACAGGCACAGCTTCTGGTGACTTGTCAAGGAGCTCTGCTCTCCAGTAATGTAGTTGGGTATGCTGGTACATAAAGGTCTGAATTTCATCTAATCTATATTACTGTAACCCAAGTGAATCAGTGAAGCTGCACTGATTTTTAGCAAGTGAAAAACTGATTCAAAAAGATCTCCATCAAAAACAAACAAACAAACAAACAAAAAAACAACCCACTTCATTTTCAATGTTTTAAAACTTCCTACTGGAGGTGGAAATTGAGGTAAAATGCCACTAAAGCTCTGTCTGCCTGATGAAAGAAATAATACTAAGTAGTAACTATGGAGAAAATAAAAATAAAAAATTAAAAACAAGCTGCTGTGAGTGAGACCATTTTGCTGCCAGACTGTCTGCTGGCAGACCTCATAGCAGTTCAGCAGTGAGGATGTAGTATTAGAAAATAGGTCTTATATTCCTCTGGGGGAATATATTAAAAATATACAATCTACATGCTTTTAGCAGTATATTTTTAAAGATACATTCAGGTAACGTAAGTTTTATACTGAAAGGACAGAACTCACAGTACAAGCTGTGTCTATTAAAAATATTACAACTTTTAAGTGCAAAACCGGTGAATTTTTCATCTTGAAATCCACTGGGTCTGAAATATATCCTACAGCAGATTGTTATGAACAGTAGGTACAAGAAATAGACACTTTACTTCAAAAAATGTGTTTCATTGGTATACCAACAATAATTATGATCCAAGGAAGCATTCTTACTGTGTCTATGGTCTTGGATACTTACTGCCAAAAATATGATTATAAACATGAACCGTATGTTTCAGCTTTGTTTCAAATCTCCATTCTTTAAACTTACACAAACAAAATACATTTAAAATATTTAAACAACCTTTTCAAGACTGCAGAGATGGGTATTCTTTCCTGCCCCTCCAGCAGCTCATGTTGCCTATGAGAATTTGTCTGCCATTTCCAGCTGGATCAGGTGGTGCGATAACAGATGACCCCCTTTCCCCACAGAGCTCTTCTTGACCCATTTCTCCTGTAGACACCTTGTGTTCGTACTTGGCCTGAGTTGCTCAAACAGTGACTTGTTTGTTTTTTACTTGGTTCCTCTGGATAAAATCTTGACCTCACTGAAATAAACTATAAAACTCCCACTGACTTCAGCAAGGCCCTGATTTCACTGCTTGAGTTTAGCTGTCTTGCTGTCGTCGGAGCTATAATTGAGAGTTGCTTTACTTGGCAACTGCTCATCGGGGGTTTACATGCCTGCCTCCTCTTTTGTTTTGGTTTGGTTTATTGCCCAGTCCATCCTCTGTGCCTAGGACTTTGGATAACTTTGCCTAATGTTTTATATTGCAGAGCTACTTTTGACCACCAAAACCCCCAGCTCCTGAGCCAAGTATATGTTGACACGTTCTGCTCTTTTTAGACAGTGCCTTGAGACTGGGACTGTGAGCCTCCTCATTGATGTACTTTATAGGAGTAATATTTAAACGCAAATAACTATTAAAAGTTTTGGTTCCTAACACCATATATATTTTTTCACATATTTGAGGCACATCACATAATCCATACTCCCAAAATAAATTACATGGAAAACACTGGGATGTTTGTGACAGGAAAGAGATGGAACCTTGTTTAAAACCAGATTTCTCTCCTTGAGTCTGCAGCTTGGACCCCAGGTACTGCTTCCCTTGCCTTTCTCTAGTCCAGTAAGGGAACTTCGAGCAGCTATAAAGAGAGGAGACCTATGACATATGTGAAAGGAACAACTCTGATTTGGAGTGCTTCTTTCTTTTTGGTTTTTTTTTACTCTAGGTTTTACTGGAAGAAAAAGAATTAATGGATTTCCATAGTGACCTCCCTCAAATTTTCTTTTTAGAGCAGTTTGAGAAGGTGCTGTCTCAAATGCACCTCTAACCTCTTAATTTTTCCACTCCCCCACCTCCGCCATGGTGCAGTCAGCAGGCAGGAAGGGAGGTGGAGGGGAATGCCACTGACAGCTGCCTCCCAGGGGTCCTGGCTCTGGTTCATCTGCAAAGCCCCTGAGGAGGTTGGAGAATTTCCTGAAGCTCCCTCCTTCTGCCTGCCCTGGTACCAGCATCCAGCAAAGGCTTCGCTTAACAACAACTTTTCTTGCCACATACTGGCAGTACCCTTATGTTTTCTCATTGTCCTTTCCCACTTCCTTATATATATTAGGCTTGGGAGGAGAAGAAGGGAGCATCAAGGTTTGATGAATGAAGGCCTTCTGGATGAGAGCAGGTGGGAAGAGTAAGTCCCAGGAGATGAAAGGCTCTTTATAGCATGGAGGTTTGCAAAAGGGCACATCAGTGCCAAGTTGTCTTCACTCAAGTGACATCCTTCTGTCACTGACTTTGATCGTCTCCTCCTGCTTCATCTGAGATGGAGAGTTCGATCAGGCCATTTAAGCCAGACTAGAAATGTTATGCTTGATTTAGTAAAACTTTCTCTAAGCAATATTTAAGCAGCATTTCAGAGTTCCTTAAACAAACAAATAGAGATTGTTGATACCAAAATATCTGTAGCAGGGATTTCCCCTAGGAAACGAGGTGTCAGATTCGTCATTGGGATTGTTTAATTGTAGCATGAAACAGAAGAAGCAAGTAAGCATTGGGGGAAAAACAAGTAAACAGGGTTAGTGTGGCAGTTAGCAGGTCTGGCAGAACTAATTAAGGGTAATTAATGTCAGTGGTTGAAAAATAGTGATTTAAGCAGCAGAAGAAAGCATGTTGCCTTTTATGTATAGGGAGATACTGAAATTTTGAAGAGTAAGTTCTCAGATCTGTCCTACCTTCAAGAGTTGTTAAATTATTTTATTTTATTTTTAAAAATCTAACCAGGAAATTAACTTAGATTAACAGACATTTTAAAAGGAGTGTTACTAATTCACACTTGGTTAATTCAGTTCAAATAACAGTGGTTTCTGAACAATGAGGTAACACTGAATACTGTAGTAAAACCTAAGAGTATTGTATTACTTTTCCATTGCTTTTATTATAATTAGTTTTAAATGGT
Source organism: Urocolius indicus (assembly GCA_013401255.1). Taxonomy (NCBI): domain Eukaryota; kingdom Metazoa; phylum Chordata; class Aves; order Coliiformes; family Coliidae; genus Urocolius; species Urocolius indicus. The sequence goes on from WBNH01008216.1 coordinate 324,815, forward strand.
AGTTCTTGTTGGGAAAACCTTATAATTAAAAGTGAGAGACAGAGGCTGAATTATGTGCTTTTCCTCGGTGTTTCACTTGCTGATATTTACTTGCTTGCTGCCTTACAAATTGGGGGAAGAATCACTGAAGTTGGAAGGCAAGTAATTAATTTAATTGGACTTTGAGTTCTTTAATAACTACATTTGGAAATGAGACGATAATGTGATGTGTAATGGATTTCCCTGTCAGTGCAGATTAATGACTCTCCGCTACATTTTCCCTAGTTTGGGAGATTGCTTCAGGAATAATTCCTGTCTATTAGGTGTTTATTTGTTAAAAGACTGCCTCCTATAGTGTTTAATTAGATTTGAAAATCATTATTACAGTTAACACTGCTAGTTATCTTTCTCCACTTCTGCCATTGCACATGTAATTTTCACAAAGGGATATTATAAAATGCAAATCTCAGTTATGTCATTAATGGGTGGAAAGCAGGAGAGCTTGGCTATGCTATGCTTCATTAAAATCATATAAAGTTGCTAATCTACCTTGATGAAATGTCATGAATATATGGAAAAGTTAGCCTCTGGCAGGAAGGGAAAAAAGGAATAACACAACTTCCTATTCTTATATAAATTTCTTTTGCAGTTATGAATTTCTTTTGCAGGTTTTGAATTTAACCTCTCCCTGGTGAACTTCAGTTTTATTTGTGCTTTTAGACTGCCCTTACTCTGTTCATTTGTGCACGCTCCTGGTATTAGTTCTCCCATGCATGCAATAGTAGATATATGTTAAAAAATGCTGATTTAATATTCCATCCCTGTTTGAATATGAACAAATAGATTTGCTGTCACTAACTGATTTAGGTGCATTGTGGGCAGGCATCAAGACAGAAGGTGGATTGGCACAGTCACAATCACCTGGACAGACAGGATTTCTGAGCTACGGTGCCAGCTTTAGCACACCTCAACCTGGACAGGCTCCCTATAGCTACCAGATGCAAGGTCTGTATAAAGAGATATTATCACTAATTAGATCTAGTTAATGCTATGCTTATTTTTAACCTAGGAATGTAAAGAAATTGTTTACTTGAGCACTTACCTCTAAAGTTATTGCAGTTGGAATTGAAATGATGATTGCCTTTGCTGGGAGCACAATGGGCCAGCTCTCAGCAGTCTGGAAGATCCCTCTCTTCATTACTTTTTAAACAGTGAAGTGTTGTAGTGTTATTACAGTAAAAATATATCTCCAAATAGCAATCATTTAACAAATAGTAAATGTGACAAAACAAGTCCTGGAAAACGTGTCAGGATTATGAATTTAGGAAGTGCCAAATATAATTTGACACCTGAGTGTGTTTGGGGAGGGAGAAGAAGATAAAAATACCTCCTGCAGCTGTGGAGGTAGCTCAGTAATGTTTGAAGTCTGTTTCTTTGAAGTCTATTTAAAAGCTGTAAGTCTTTGTATGTGTGGGCTATTATTATCAATTATATTTTGTAGCCTTACTTGCCTCTTTAGTTTACTTAGTATCTTTCCACCTTGTTCTCCCAATTCCTTTTTCCCCTTCTGTATCTGGAAGTATGTGGGTATGCCTGGTTCAGACTTGTCACTTTAAGGGATATTTTAAAAAGTTCTGTTAATTACAAATGGCTAATTTTAGTTGTCTGCTGCAGGACTTTTCACCCCTTAATCTGACAGTTGAAATCAGACATTTTGCAGATTTTAGAAGTTCTAGAAGATCACTCACAGAACTGGGCCTCAATTTTTAAAACTTTAGCATCTCTATTATTATCATGCTTCATTTAAACTGTGCACCATCATGTAAACACTCCATGAAATGTATTGCAACATAAGCACTTTCAGAGATCAAATTAATGGGCTTTTGCTTTTGTTCCATGGCTTTAAGGGTATACTGATCTGGTTCTTCAGTCAGACACAAAAGAGATGATTTTCGCTGGTTTTCTTTTGAACTGCATGTTGAGTAGCTCTGTTGAGACAGAAGTGACCATCTGACATCTGAAGTGTTGTTTACTTGTAGTGGGCTCTGATAAGTAAGAGGAAGACAGGAAAAGAGTAGTATGCAAACTTTCATCTGCATTCTGAGTAGCGGTGGTCTTCTACTGATCAGAGTAAATATTATCATAACCAGGTTATTGGGTTTGCTTTCTGCAGATAGACACACTAAAATAATCAAATAGACATACTTCCCTTCCCCCCCAAAAACCCCTACCCCTCTGTATGAGATACTTCAAGATGCTTGCCAGAAGCAGCTATTAGGAACTCCTGCATTGATATTCCATCTTTTAAGGAACTGATAATTCTTGATCACTAGGAAATAGAGCTGTTGAGAAGCTGAGTCTATGTTGCCTATAATTTCTATCACAGTAATGCTTTTATGCCACAGTTGTGTATCAAGAACTTGTGGTAATAAAAATATAGTCCCCATAGAAGTTGAAGGCTAAAATAAACCACACATGCTAGAAGGGCCTAATATAGCAATAAAGCTGACACTATTTAGGCATAATAAACAGTTGTCACCCAAGATTGGGTATCTAACACCTCTAAAGGTAGTTAGATTTTTTTTTATTAGATATGGAAGAGAAAGATGTCAAAAAAAAGGGATTTTAAGGAGGACAATTAAGTAGTTTTGCAGATGTCTATGAGAAACATTCAATGAAGGGAGTAAAGGTGGAGCAGCATGGGATAATGTGAGAGTGCTTGTAGGAAAATTTTAGGAGTAAGCAGTCTACTGATCTGGCATCAGTAGAGCGGAGCTATCACTCAGACAATGGACTACATAGAGATCTGTCATGTGTAAGATCGGCATTGCCAAGGTCATGAAAGGGTGGCCATTGTCAAAAGATGAAACAGGAAGATCCTGGAAAGTGTTTCAGCCATACCTGTTGGAAGGCAAACATCTAAAAATATTCTGCAAAAGAAGTGTATTAAGGATGACCTAGTCATGAAGCTGTAACAAGAAGAGGTTCAGAGCCATTCATTTTCACCCAGGTCTGAGCATGGGTTCTGCTCCAACCTTGCCGTGCTTGGGCTGAGAGCTGCCCACCCATGAAAAGCAGTAGATCACTCACAGTCCAATTTGGGCAGGAGAGCCACAGGTCCAGGGGTCACAGAGCCCACAGTCTGGGGGTCATCGGGGTGTGTACGTTATGCTCACAAACAGCATGGTATGTGGATGAGGGAAAGACTGGTCTCCTACAGAAACCTTAGAGATGATAAGAATGGAAATAAGGAGAATATTTCTAATGAAAATATTAGTTGAGTTTATAGAAGCCGAGTAAAGAAGAATCACATTGCTGAACATATCTTTCTTGCAGTTAAATGTAGATAGTATATATCTATACATGAGAACGTATGTTTTAATGTATTCATGAGGCTTTTTAATTTGAAACAACTTAAAATTGTCTTAATTCTTCCTTTTGTTTGAATAGATATTAAAAGTAAACAGGAACATTTGTTTCCCTTTCCTCTTTTAATTTTGGAAGGAGAACCTATTTGTAGTTTCAAGTATTATTTAAGGACAAAATTGATTCTCTTGACAGAAGAGGGGGGTAGTGCTACTGCTGTTCAGTTGTTTGTGCAGAAACCTCCAGAGAGGAAAATGAGTTTATTTTCCCTTTCCCCCCTAGCAGTATATGGACAGGCTACAGCCTTAGCCTTGTCATAGCTTGCAATAGCCATTCTTCATCTTCTGCTTGCGGCTGCTGAGCTGCTAAATGGGGATAATGGATCCCACAACCTACTTCACAACCAAGTGTTACGTGACAGTGTGCTTGAGGCCCTGCTGGCATTCTTGCCTGCAGTAAAGGGACTTTCCTAGCAGCTTTGCAGTTGCCGTTACTCATGCTCGTGCTCTCTGGTTGAGTTTACCTTGCTCTCCAAAGCTTTGGAGCTATTCCGGTTCCTCTTCCAGAGGTGAATGTCTCCCTGCAATGTAAAGGAGCTGCCTCGCGGTGCGTGTGCAGGCAATTAAATCCAGTGCTTTTCCTGATCCTGCTAAAATTACAGTGTGATTAGTCACCAAACAATAGTGGAGAGAGGGACTGGCAACTTTTGAAAATAATGAGGAAAATTGTTGCCTGTGACTCCTTGCTAAGGTTATTCTGGTAATTCAATTTTTGTTTGTTACAAATTTATCATTCTTATAACAGGGAGTTGCAGAGCAGACAGGATGGGAAGACCTAAGCCTTGTCTCCCCCCGCTCCCCACTCTTTCTTGAATGAGTATGTTCCTTAAGCTGTTTTTCATATAAGTTGCTTCATAGATGTTGAAAGACCACTTACATGACTAATGGCTGTGGGAATGGGCCGTTCTTCCTATATTGGCAGAGTTGTAAGGATTGCTCAGTGAGGATAAATGGAGTGGAGAAGGGCTGGGGGAAATGCCAAAGAGCTAGCTCAGTTTGTTACTGTCTTATTGAGTGTCCTTTGATTGTGATAAAAGAAAGGCTTTTACCTTGCACCCGAGTATCCTACCCATAGAAGGGTACTCCAGGCCTGTGATGAGCACCAGCATCCTTTCAGTTACCAAGACTGTGATGTTCGAGAATATAACAGCCAATCGATTTGGGAATTCATCCATAAAAAAAATAGGAAACGTGAAGGTATTTGACAGTATGAAAATGTTGTGCTGGCTAGCTAAGCAGTTACTAGGACAACAAGAGGGAGATTGCCAAGGGTTTTTAAACACTGCAAGCAAACGGAAGAAACCTTGAGCTTAAATAGCCCATCTGGCTGTCTGCGGCTTTCCCAGGAGAGCTGCACTAACTTCTGCCACATACATTGCACCCTGATGATAGACATAGCCCATGGCAAGAAGGCTGAGCTAGGAAAGCAAATGGACTTTCCATAGCCAATACATCGGGGAGGACTGCATCCTGTGCCTCGCAGCGGCCTGGGGGCGAGCCCCGCGCCTGGAGTCCGTGCCCTGGGCCCAGCAGGGTCCAGCCGTCTTCCGACGCTGACCGGGATTCCCAGCTTTAATGTGGGTTTGTGCTCTTTGCAAAATAGACCTTTGACCTGCAATTTACAGCTTTTATCACATTTTAAAGCTACGTAGCTCACCAAATTGGGGCAGTAAATCTCGTGTGTTATGTGGAGATTCTTATTTTTGTATTTGTTCAACTAAGGCAGGAACAGCAGCTCTATGCTCTGCCACGGCCGATTGATTAAAAAGCAAATGGCAAAATTGGGGCATTTTAAAAACAACTTTAGGCCAGCCATTCTGGGTGGCCCACAGAGCGGTTTCTGAAAAACCTGCTTCGTGTTTGTTACGGTCTAGGAGACCCCTACCCCTCCTCCATAGGAGCCAGTGCTGACCATGAGATGAAAGAGAGAGATCTGCGTGTTAGTATGTGTGTGTCTTTGTCTGAGAGGGAGAGATGCTGACTGGCATGTAATTACTTTTCTCATTTGCTCTTGCAAATTATTTGCCAAATTTTCAGTGGAGAGATAACATATTCCTCAACAAAAGTTGGTTTTTTTGGATTGTTTTTTTCCTTCTTATAACTATGAGAAGCCTTTTATATCTTTTTAGAACGGCTCAAACTATGCACCCATAAAACCTGCATTTGACTGTATTACTGTATCACTCAGAAATAACTACAGAAATAAAAAGAGACACGGTGACTTACCTTCTTTCAGCCAAAACACTCTTAGAAATAAAATATCATTTCAAAGTTTTACAATTTAAAATATTTTCAGCTGTATTTTGGCTCTGGGGTTTGTTACAATAAAAAATAACATCTGTTTTCCAATTTTAAATTAAATTTAAACCAACATGTTTTTCTCATTAGTACTGTTTATCTGTACTATCTGCTAAACTTGGATGTCAACTCTTCTGCTGAAGTAATCTGATTTTAGTTCACAGGATTAGTAGCATCTATCAACAACCACAGACCTTTTGCACTAATGGCAAATACAAAGAGAAATGTTTACAGTCATTATCACACATTAAATTTAAGCTTCATCGTTTGCTTCTGCTGCTGTTGGACAGGTTTCACATCTACTTGTTTAACCTGTGTGTGTGTTTCAGTAACTTTTGCACTCAAAGCATTTAAATATTTTTTCCCTTCTTACTTCTGATAGCTAAGATACCTATTGGTGTTTTTAATTTCTTTAAAAAAGTAAATGACTCACAAATGCCCTTTAGGTCTTGTACTAAGCATGCAGCTCTACCTGCATTTCTAGTTGCTTGGATCTGCAAGATATGTTACTTTTTTCCCAATGAGTAACCACTGCATAGGTTTTGGTTGTTAGTTCATTTGTGATGGGTACATCAGAAGATTGGTTTGTCTGTGCACCTGGCTGTTTCCATCCTTCCTTGCCTCTTTGGCTCACTTGCAAGCTTTCGCTACCAAGATCTTGATATATCTTTGCACTCAGGCAGGTTTCAGTGGCAAGGGAGGCTATAAACAACCTGCACGCTTTAATGCAAGCTCCTTGCTGGCTGGTGCTCTCCTGCTGGATGAGTTCAATAGGTTGCCTCGTTACAAACTTTCTGGTGGCTTATGTAGCTTCACTCCGTGCATCCATATGTCTCAGCTGGTGGCTATGTCACTCCCAGGTTATAACCAGCAAGGGAAAAACAGCTGAAAGGGGGTTGCTGCCCTTTTAGTGGAACAGCTTCTCAGGTTAGGTATTAAACAAGAGCCCCATCTGGCTATTTTTGGTGGCTTGTGAAGGGAGGAGGAGGAAGGTGAAGGCGATAATTTAGTCTCTAGGCTAAATTAAATCTTGGGTCTCCCTTCTCAGAGAGGTACTGTTTTTTCCCTTATGTTGTGCCTGGTAGACTCTATCAAAAAAGAAAAAGGTTTGTGGCCCAAGGCTGTCTATCTTTGATTAGCAAAACCTAATAGCTTCCCAGTTGGGCTGAGCTGTTCAGAGCAGGGAGTTATGGTTTGCTGTTCCTGCAACGGGCTGAGGCTCAGGGAAGGGAGAGGACCTGGATCCCAAAGGCAGTAGGAGAAATGGAGCCAGTGGGCTTCAGTGAGAGAAGACAGCATCTCTCAGGACAAGGCTCGCAGTTGTTGTTCAACAAAAACTGAAAGTAAAGAAACCCTCATTACTTCCACAATGCTGGGTGTTACTTGAAGAGGTGGAATAGCCTAATATTCAATCAGAGCTGAGGTGTCTCCAAATTCCTGTCTAAATTTCAGGTTTTTCTTTTTATTGCAACAATGAAACACAGGATGTAGGAACAATGAATTATGGCTTTCCATATATTAACATGTTACAGAGCTGATGACAACCAAATCAGACAACATATGGGAAATATCACAAATATGCCATATCCTTATGATAGAGTCACATGGTGGGAGTAATTTTCTGACACTGTGTTTTAGTAATTGACATAATCTTTCATTTCATTTCAGGCAGCAGTTTTACAACGTCATCAGGAATATATGCAGGAAATAATTCGCTCACAAATTCTACAGGATTTAATAGCTCACAGCAGGTATATTTATAAATATGAGTTGGGGAAACTTTGGCAAACTTAGAATTATAATTCACTGTAAAGTGTAGCCCTTAGCTTTCTGAAAGAAATTAACATCCTTTCAATTTCAACTAATATTTATAAACATTTTTCTTCAATTTGTCATCTTCCGATAGTAGAACTAATTGTCTGGGATTGATGTTATTCACACCTCTTCAGCAGTGTGTCCAATAAACTACTTATATGAAAAGATGTACTACATTATGTGTAATTTAGATTTTGTTTTACTGCCTCACAGTCTTAGGTCCTATTGCATCCAGTCCAGGAAGCATACGTGCCGAAAGTCTGACATGTGTTTGTAGTTATATTTTGGAATTTATACTAAAAAGTAGCAAAACTTTGATGTTCTATTCAGTTGCTTTTTTTGCCTTGCAGGAATATCCCTCTTATCCCAGTTTTGGACAGGGCCAGTATGCACAGTATTATAATAGCTCACCATATCCTTCACATTACATGACAAACAGCAACACCAGCCCAACAACACCCTCCACAAATGCAACATACCAGCTTCAAGAACCACCATCTGGCATCACCAGTCAAGCGGTTACAGATCCTGCAGCAGGTAATTACATGGATTTTATGGTCCCTATGAGGCACGTTTTTGTAAGTTGAAAGGAGGTCGAATTGTATTTTTTTGTGTGTAGTCGTTGATTTCTTTTTTATTATTTCTTAATCCTGAGCCTGTAGCACATCTTGCTCAGATTCTAACAGAAAGTAGACTAAAGAAAAACCTGGATCAGTAAAAGTCATAAAGCTTGTGCTAAATACAAGTTGTGTATATTTATTTGTAAAATACTTGTGTTAAAAATTGCAGGATATGGGACAGTCTTTACAATAAACCAGAACCTGATGCTTTTAAACTCTATCTTTATTAAGATAAACTCCTTTGATTTTTCCTAAGACTGAAATCAAGAGGCTTTCAGATAAAAAAAAAACTGTTCACTTGAAAGAGAACTTCTGTGTTTTTTGCTTTCAGAGGACATAATAATGCTTGTAGCAGGGAGTTGAAATTGCACAAGTATGTCCATTTTAAGAAAAGATTTTCAGTGGCTTGTCCTTCTTCCCAGTCATTTTACCTTTCTTGCTGGAATTTGGCAATCCCTGTACTAGTTGAGACAATTTTTTAACATTTATGCCAAACTAACTGCTCCAGCTGTTTTTGGAAATCAGGGGTGAAAAATACTTTTCGCATTATTTAAAAAAAAAAAAAAAAAAAAATTTAAAGAGTTCAGTAGTTAGTAGATGTCAGAAATTGGTCAGAGAGAATGTCCAAAGTTGCAGATGTGTTTCTCAGTAATGCAGTGAGAAAGAGCTATGATTTGTCAATGTTATCAAGAGGTTTTGTTCTGGAATTTTGTTGGAGGATATTGGTTTATTATTTTCTTGAAGTGCTTGATAGGACTGATCTTGCATGTGCAATGTGAGCTTTAATATAATTTGCTAGGACTCTTGCTCTTCTATGTGAGCATGTACCTGAAAAAAAGATATGCAGTGTTATTTCCTTTTGATACATTTGCTGAAAGTAACTAGGGAAGAAAATACAGCTGGTATGTGCATTTATATCTGTGACATGATGTGTGTGTGTAGGTGATGCATTTAAGAAAGGAATCTTTCTAAATATATGATTGCATATTGGAATGTGAAGATTTCAGAATATAGGGATGCGATGGAGTCTGCATAATTACTCTGTATTTCTCTTTGGAAGGGGGTTAGGTGTTTGTTTTGTTTTCTTATGGGTTTGTTTGCTTTTCTTTTAAATTGGGAAGCAGTAAATTCTTACCCTAAAAAAAAAACAAATGAAATGAAATTTTAGCTTTTATCAAGATACTAAAATTGAATTGTTATATCATTGTGGTCTTGATTTTTTTCCAAATCTTTGCATATTTTTTTAAAGTACATGTTGCTTCCTAAAAGCAACAGTAAACACATATACATAGAGAGGAGGTATATTTTTCCCAAGCTTGAACTTAGTGCCTTAAAGGCACCAAGTGCCTATCTCACTGTGAGGGTAATGGAGTACTGTCACAGGCTGCTCAGGAAGGCTGTGGAATTAGCTTCTCTGGAGGTTTTCAAGAGCGACTTGGACACATCCCGTGTGATCTGATCTAGGTGAACCTGTTTCTGCAGGGGGATTGGACTAGATGATCTCTAAAAGTCCCTTCCAACCCCTGCCATTCAGTGATTCTGTGAAAGGCTGTCTTCTTATTTAAATTATTTTTTGTGCTCTATAAGCCTGGAAAGAACATTCTGTCAGTTCCTTTTTTTTATTTTATTTTTATTTTCTCCCTCAAATCATTCATACTCTTATCAAGAAAGTTTTGTCTAAAAATTTGAAAAAAGTTGTTGGGTTTTCTCATGGGTAGGTCCTGCTCCTAAGTTTGCACTTTAATGTACTTTAAGCTGTACACCCATGGATGCCCTGCCACTGCTTACTTAAACATAGCCATTCCTTCCTTAGACCTCTGTACAACTCCTCTGACATTGCTGGGACTGATGCCTCTTTTCCCAAGATATTTATGTTAAGAACTTAATAATTCTGAAAAAATGTATTTTAATAGTTTGCAAAAAAACCCCAAACAAATCTTAATGTAGCTGTAGGGTTATCTTGGTCTGGCTGCAAGGACCAGACAGTGAATCCAGTCCTGTGCTTGCCATTTCCCCCAGTATAATGTAATTTTTTTTGCTTGCTTGCTCCTCACAGAGTCTCAGTTATGCACATACACAGTATGCTCAGGAGGAGATCAGCATAGAGGAAGGGAATTCTGGTGGGGCACAAGTGAAAAGCATATTAGAAGGAAATCCACAGTTGGATCAAAAACACAGAACAAACCAACTTTTAAATACAATTGTTCCAATTTCTGTTAATTGTCTTACCCCATCTGGTCAAGTGTAGGCTGCTAACTTTCTAACACAATTAGAACACTGCATATGAGGGATGGTGGGGAGCAGCGCAGACCTATTATATTAGGCTACTGTACCTCTTTAGTAGGATGAGCTCCAGCTGCTGAACTGCAGCTGTTCTTGCTGGATATTGATATCCCTAGACATCTTCTATATTTAAAAAAAACCATGTAATCTGTGTGGTTCTGAACTGTGCCAGGATAAGAACAGCACAGCCTTTAGACTTTACAGAGGCACCAGAATAATTTGACAGACATAGGTGGTTCCTATGAATTTGGAGCAGTAAGTGAAACACAAGAGCCTGGTAAGAAAAACATGAAAAGAGAGAAAGTAATTATGTGCTTGTGTGGCATTTTTAGTAGAATTTTTCAGACTCAGAAAGCTCAGATAATTTCACTTAAAATATGTTTAATTCCTTGTCCAAATATAAAATAATCCTGTTATGGTTTCCTACAGTTCCTAGTTAAATATGCAGGTTTTTGCCATGCAATCCAGGAAGCCCAGGGATTCTTGCAGAAGAACCAGAGAATTTCCATTCTCATTGTTTCATCTTCCTCTTCTCTTTGATGATCTGAAACATTTTTCATACCTCAGTCATGACAAAACCTAATGATTGCACAGAAACTGATAGTTTCTTTCTCCATCAATCAGACATACAAATTCAGGTTGTTTTCTATTGTATTTTTTGCTAGTGAAATCATCAGGAAATTATTAAACAATGACAATTGAGAAGAGGATACTGAGGGAGGACTTCATTAATGCTTACAGATTTTTGAAAGCTGTATGTGAATAGGATGGGGGCAATACTTTTTTTCTGTAGTGTCCAGTGATAATACTAGATATAAGGGACAAAAACTGTAACACAAGAAGTTCTACTTAAGGAAAACCTTTTATACTGTGTGGGTGAAGGAGCCCTGGCACAGGCTGCCCAGGGAGGGTGTGGAGTCTCCTTCTCTGGAAATTTTCAAAACCTGTCTGTAAGTGTTCCTGTGTGACCAGATCTAGATGGACCTGCTTTAGCAGGATGGTTGGGCTAGATGATCTTTACACATCTCTTCCTCTACCATTCTATCAATCTGTGGTTCTGAGAAGAAATACCTACAACACAGGGAGGTACTACCTGCCCATTATGGGGTTGCTTCACTATGTTTTTTCTCCAGTACTGAAAGTTGGAGAGCAAATCGTGAACTGCTGCAGGGCTTAATATAGTTATCATAAGTAGTTAATATACACTGTTATATATAATACATACTGTTAATGTGATATTTTGTCATTATTTTGAGTATACAATCCTAAGTAAAAAAAAGTTACACAAGCTTTGAAGTAAACATGTGGGACTAGCAGTATTTCTAACATTGTTTTTTAACAGACTATTGAGGGTTTCTGCCAAGTTACTATATTTCAGATGTTATTCTATTTCCTGCAATATTTATTTAGTACTTTTACTTACTTGTTACTAATGTAGTAGCCATATTTTTTACAGAGAAGCAGAAAATTAAAAATCCTGAAATAGCTATGTGATCGTGCTGTATTGTTCAATCCTGGCTCAGTTTTATGTAAGCAGTAAAGGGAAAAGTTTGTATAGTGCTCATGACATTTTGTTTAGCTATTTATGCAAAACTAAGAAAATCATAGCATTAGACTGATGTATTCAAAGTACTTGTGTCTTATGCTTTTATCTTGGTGCAGAGGAGTTGAAATAACATTGGCTTGAGGATTTAAGGTCTTTATTCAAAATCAAGTATAAGATTTTGCAGGAAATCATTAATCTGGTCACAATCTAAATGGAAAATATTTGTGCATACCTATTTGCAGAGACATTTGACTATACTAGCTATCTTAGACCCATCTCGTCAATGTGATTTACATTGTGACATGAGATATGATTACTTTGATAAGGTGCGTTTACTCTTTTTTGCATACCCTTTCAGTGTGGTAGGGAAAATATCTGATTAAATTTGCAATGCTTTTGGCAACAACAAGAGCTCTACCCACATGTTTGCTGTTTGAATTTACCTACAGATAGACTTGATTGGGGATTTGTGAGACAACTAGTTTTCCCCAAAGTTGTCATTTGGATACTATTGCTGCACAGTGCTTTGAAATCAATAGTAAGAAAATATAGCAGTTACTTAGGGGAGATTTCCATAACAAACAGAAAAGAATTACCAAATATGGTGTTGAGAGTGGTATGTCTGTGTCTGCATTGTCTGTTCATGAGTAATCAAAGTATTCTTATTTACAAAATTATAGAAAATGGTCCTGTGTGACAAAACCATCACAGGGAGGTATATGCTTATGATATTTTACATCAAGTTGAAATAATATGGTGCCTTCAAGCATAGGGCAAAGTCTGCTATAGTATGGTTCATGTATTTTAGATAAACCAGAATGTTAACATATTTTACTCCTCACAGTTACGTGTAGGTTTTGATTTGTTTTTTTTTTTTTTGGCTTGGTATCACCATACACTACTGGGGTGGCTACTGGGGTCAGGAGCAGGGGCTACTGATCACACCTGGAAAAGGAGGCATGCATTTGTAGCACCTACATTTGAAATGTTTTTATGACTGACTAGGGAAATCAAGATTGGGCCTGATACACTTGGTCAAGGTTTAGAAGAGGGAACTCTGAGCATGTGAAGTAGAAACAAGCGATAACTCTTTGTGTCAGACAGCCTAGGGCAGGGTGCAGAGAGATGACATAGAAGAGACATCTAAAATTATATGTATCTTTTAATTAATGCAGAAGAATAATTGTTGCTGCAGAATTATCATAATTTTGTGAAGATGTATGCAACATATAGAAATGGTTATAGTGGTCCAGACTGATAGACCAGCAAGTCCAACACCCTATCTGCCACAGTGGCCATCAGCAGACGCCTTGGGAAGATTGAGGACAGATTGAGACTTGCCCTAAACACTTTTCCAGCTTCCAGATATTTTCATCTCAGGGGATTTCCAAACCTGCTGTGTTTTATACGTTTAAGGTGTGTCTACATTAGCATTGTAATTTAGAGCAGGAGTCTGTTTTGAAGCAAAGAGTTTTGGCTCAGCAAAGTATTCCTAGAGCACCCAGCTGGAGTCTTTCCAGACAAAACTAACCTGGAAGGCATCCTCCAGGCCAGTACCTAATTCCTCCAGCCCCTGTTGAGGATGCTCGTAACACTAAATTAGAATCGATGTACACCAAACTTCCCAGAAAGACACAGTGGAGCCTATTACCCTGCTCTTATCAAAAAATATGGAATAATGGGAATAACAATAGCGTGGTTTGGGGATATATATCTTCAGGAAGGCTTTTGCTGCCCTGAGAGTTAAGTAATTTCATTTAACAATCACATAAACGAACGAGGCTAAAACAGTCTAGCAGAAACTACAGCAGAATGATATAAAGCTGTGTCCAAAGAGAAGTCTGAGAGCTTGCTGTTAAAATAGAAGGGTGGCTACAGCAGCATTCCTCAGTGTCTGTCTTGGGCCCAGCACCAAACCACATTTTCATTAATCATGTAGATGACGGAACAGAATGTGTTTGCCTATTAAATATGTAGATGACACCACGCTGAGAGAGGCTGCAAGTTCTTTGGAGACAGGATGAGAACTCAAAAAATGGAGATGTGATCTGAATAGGAGCAGGTGTGAGGTATACATTTAGGCAGGAATGATGAACTGCACAAATGGGGGATGGGGAATGTTGGCAGCTCCTTCCAGGCTCTACCTTTCCCCACGGACCACTCTCAGTACTCCAGATATTAGTGGCACACCAAGTACCCTGAGCCGCTGTTGTTTTTCTTGCTCCAGAATTTGTCAGGACTTGGGCTTGTCAAGGCTTGGGGCTCAGCTAGATACTGGATTCTTTAATTGGGTTTCCTTATGAGGGCCTGAGAGCAACCATTGGACAGTGAGCTGGTAACCCAGCCATGCACACAGAGGCTGCCCTGTTGAGCAGCCTTAATCCAAAGAGTACATGCTATGGTTTCCCTTTACATATGTGGAATAAGTTTCTTGTACACAATGTCATGTTTTCCTCCATTGGTTACTGCCATCTGTCACAGTCTTTGCAACAGACTGGTCTCCTGTGTAGGCTCAGAAGCTCCAGGTATTAACAACGTCACGTATTCTGTTCATGTGCAATATCTGGATATTTCTTTGAGTTAAATGTGCTTCCTCTTTGGAACATGAACTAGAGATCCTGAAGCTAATTTGCGGAAAAATTGTCTCCTACCAAGTGGTGTCTAAAGGAAAGTAGCCTGTGGAATATGGGAAGTAAATTTTTTTCCCAGCTTTAAAAGATTAAACTTATACTGCTGTAATGAACACTGGAGTTGTGTATTCTGTTTCTAATGGCATGACTGTTAAAGCAGCAGAATAGATTTTCTGGAGAGATCAGTAAGAGCAAGTTAGACAAATCTCATTTGAGAGTGATGCAGGTACACTTATGCCAAGAAGGGAAAGCTAAGCATTGCCCAGCCAACCTTGTGTTCCCAAGGTAGGTTTATGAGTCCTTCTGTCAGGTAGGGGTCTGACCCATCCAGGCAGATGCATCTGTGAAGTCGAGATGGCAAGGAGCCTTCACCCAGACTTACAGCCCTGTGTTTGACGTCTCGAATGCTATATACTTAAAGTGTTTGCAAATTGGAAAGCTGGATGGCTCTTACAAACAGAATTTCTTCCCTTCCCTCATCATATTCTGCACTGCATGCTCACTCTTATAGATTATGCCTTTCTTAGTCATGAAATTTTATTTATACTTTTTCCATCCTATCTGTTCTATATTTTATTTAGTAGTATTATTACTACACAAAGTTTAATACTTAAAATTTTTAGATATATCACATGTATGAAAAGAATTTTTAAGAATAGGATCTAAGGCCAAACTCCTAAAAAGTATTGTTAGAGACCAAGAGCAATACTAATTTAAATTAGTCAATAGAAAAATTTCATTACATCTAAGTTTTAGAGCACATATTTAGAATGTCATTGTCCAGTGTACCTGCTGAAGAAGTTTAGGTCTATTTATTTTACCAAGTTATAATTTATCTCAAGGCTTCTGTGCATTATTTTATTATTTTTTGTTCTTTTTTACTAAGAATAAAAATCACATATAGCAGATAAACTCATTTAAGTTTAAAAAGTTGGGAAAATTTGTCCTAGTTGAGGTTTCTTATTTATATTTAAATACAGTAGGTGAAAGAGCAACCAGCATTCAAAGTTACAATAGTTTAAATAAATATTCTGGAGTTTACATTGTCCTAGAAAAAAAAAATATATATTACTGGAATTTACACAATCTTCGACATTAAATCTCTGTCTTTAATTATGTAGAGTGATGTGGCTGGATGATTTTTGTTGTTTGGCACATGCACAGAATCACACTATTAGGTATAGTTAAGTCTCTTTTAAAGTTTCTTTGTTTTACCTTGAGTTTCATCTTAACTTGTTATTCTTTGTTAACTTGTTATGCTTTGTTTAATATAGCCTGAGATACTTAGGTAAAAGTATAATATGAAATATATAATATATCCTGATTTCCATTACTTGTAAATTTAAAGGTTTAACATGAGAATTTCAAGACCGTTCCCTCCTATGCAGCACAGGCAAACATTATTATTTTGAGTAATTGTGAATATGTGGTCTTACACAGATGTCCTCAGTCTCCTCCCTAATCTATCCTTTTACCTTAACAGGATGGTTTTGTTTTTAGAGAAAGGATCATGTGTGTGAGAAATATACATGACTGTTCCAACTAGACTGCTATGGTCTAGACAGAATAAAAAGAAAATTATTGATACAAGCATTCACATCTGCTGAACTCTAAAGAGCAGTTAACGTTAACTGAGAGGTGAAATTCATAAATACATTGTAAGCTGAAAATTCCATCTGCCTTCACAAAAATAGTTTTTAGGGGAAAAAATGATAACTGCTAAAATAAAAATATTTTCTCTATGAACTGAAGATTGTGAAAGGAAGTCTTGAAAACAGATCTAAAAATATATTTTTGCATTTCTGAGGAAGGAGTTAGGAAGGATAAGTTATGCAGAGTGTCTGCTTTGTTAATGTTCAAGCACTTCACTGTTCCTCAGTTTATGGATATTAAGAACAGCAAAACATCTTCCAACCAGCATCTTTTTAGGAAACTTTTGCTGTTTTTACATATGTAAATCATCATTTTTTAACTCTTCAACAACTAAATATTTTTGTAAATAAATTTTACCGAGGCATAATAATTAACATATGATTCTTTTTGAAAAGAATTGCATCTTATCTTGAAGGCAGTCATTGGAAAAGTTCAATCTTGACTAAGCCTTTTGAAGAAAACTACAAATTAAATCTTCATAGTTGATGAACATTGAACACTTTCTAATTGAGCTTGCTCTGGGAAAATACAGGCTCTATTTTATGCCCTTTTTAGAGGGAATATGGTTGAAATGTGACATTCTAAAAGTGAAGTGTCTGCAAGCATACTATTTTGAAAAATTATTTATTTCTATGAGGTTTTTTTCACACATGGATGTATTTTTCTTGCCAGTCACCACAGTGATTGTCTTAAAGCATGTTTAAAAACTTAGAATTGAATTAATGTTCCTAAAAAAAGGCTAATATATCTTAAAACTGTTCATTTAAAGTTTAATCTTCTCTGTAAAATGATACAAACTTCTCTATGATTTGAAGGAAGAGGTTTTTTTATTTCCTCCTTTTTATTTGTTTACTGAAATAATCTCTGTTTTTGCATTTAATTTGATCGAATTAATTTATGTATCAATAGTGGCACTTACCATTGTAGATGTAATTATTTTAGTAGGGTGAATATTCTGCTTTTAGCATCACATGTAAAAAGCAAGTTAAACATCTTGAAGTTTAAACTGAAAGATAAAAATATAATTTCTTTACTACAGCAGAATACAGTACAATCCACAGTCCATCAACACCCATTAAAGATTCAGATTCAGATAGAGTGCGTCGTAGTTCAGATGGGAAATCACGTGGACGTGGCAGAAGAAACAATAATCCTTCACCACCACCTGACTCTGATCTAGAGGTACATTGTATTAGATGTCTTTGCCGTGTTACAGACTATTTTTATCATTTTTCACAGAGAAGTATTACTTACACATCAAAAATACAGTGACATTGGAGCTCCCTTTCACTAATTTTCTAGCAATAGTTTTGTGGAAGATAGAAATTGTCTTCTAAAGAACTTTCTTTATGAAGAACATCTACTGTGTCTAAAAAATACTGAGGGCTTCTTTTCTTGATTTAAAAAAAAACAAACAAACAAAAAAAAAAGGCAAAAACAAGCTCTTCTCAAGTCCAAGAAAGGTCTATGTTTGGACTGTATACACTCTAGCACAATAGTTGATTTTATTCTGTCATGCTATGCTCACATTCCTCCCAGTGGCCCATGCTTTATGTTGAGAACACATTGCCAATGACACACCACAGCTATGAGTGTCCACACAGCATTATTTTTCCTTTCCAAAAGCTTAGCCCATTCGTCATCATGGGAAATACAGTCTCACTAGGATTTAAACTACTTGTATTTGAACACATTATTATTCATTAAAATATAATTTTGTGTGTGATCAGAGCACAAATTTATAACATATTTTCCACTGACTGTAAGCGAAAGAATTATTTACTGATGCCATAAATTCTTACACATGCAGTATCTAAGTTCATAATCCTAATTTCTCAGGTGCTTAAAATCCTAGAAAATGAACATAGATTTGGGAAATTTAAGTGCTTTACAGAAATTTGCTTTATTTTGTTTTCAAAGGTAATTTTTAAGTGCAGTTATATGAACTCTGTTTTATAAGACTTGCAGAAATACTGAATGCAAACCACAATTATTTGATTTTCAGAGGCTTCTCTTAATTTATTTCAGTTTCTGTCTCACATCTGGCTTTAAAATAATACATTATACAATCTCAATTTCTGTGTGTATTTGACAATAACTATAATTCTATTCTAATAGAATAATTTGATATAATAGCAATTGTAATAAAAAGCTAACAGATTGTATTACCCCATTCTGGAAAAAAACTTGTTAATTCTGCAGATAATTGGCAAGGAAACTATGGTTTAAATATATAACAGTTTCAATACAGTTTTCTTATTTGTGCACTTACTGATTCAGATTTTAACTTTCCATTTCAAGTATCAGCTTCACAGAGGAACACATTGATTTGATTCTCTTTTTACAGAGAGTATTCATTTGGGATTTGGATGAGACAATCATCATTTTCCATTCCTTGCTTACAGGGTCCTATGCTAACCGATATGGAAGGGTAAGTGTCAAGAAACTGATGGAAATTTTCAGTAATATTTCCTGGTTTATGTTTGATAGTCAAAGACCAGAACATTCATTGATTTTCTAGAGGCAAGCCTATTTCAAGACTTAAAAAATCTAGGAATAAAGCTATTTCTCATGTCCGTTGTTTGCACTTACTCAATTTGTATATTCAGTAAATAATTAAATAGCACTGGGAGTAATACTTTGACCAATTGAGGTTTGGTTTCTAGGTACAGAGAGTCTGTAACCTGTTGATACCTTCAAGATTTAGCTCCCCTGAGAGACTGAAGAACTTCCAGGAGTGATCGCTAAATACCATTTTAGTTCTGAGTGATCAACAGTGGACTGTGCTCTGCATTGAGAGGGCAAAAGGAAGAATGCTTTTAGATACTGACAGAATAGTCTAAGTTTTTTTACCTTAACTCTTTTTCATCTACATATTGAGTGATGTTTTTGAAAGTCTGTTTATTAGTCAAATCTTTCTACTATGCACGGTCTATAAATTATAACTGAACTGATGAATGTGTCTACAGATTGTGAGTTTCTTCAGTAATTCTTGGAAGAGTAACGCTATCTTAGGTGAACAAGAACAGTTTATGAATGGAATGCCCTTGTAAGATCAAACACTGTTTTTTCAGGATTGTGTTTGAAAGATGATGTCTCAGCTTGTGCTAAAATCTGTTACGCCATTTCATGTTCAACTCATAACTGGAATATGATTACAGGCATAACTAGAATGTGATTTTTTGTTAACCTTAAAAATGCTATGCAAAAGAACAACAATATAGGTTTATTTGAATTCATATAACAACTGTCTTCATGTAAAGCTCTTATTTATCACTAAAAGATTTTACCCTACACCCAGTTGAGTGAAGAGCAAAGCTACTACTGATTCAGTCCATACCTGGGTCAGGTTCTGAATTCCCCCAGATAGTCTTTTTGCGCTACAAAAATCTACAGTAGTACTGCTTTGCAAACTTTTTTGCTTGTTCAGGTAAGGTGTGTTTTCAGGATTGTTTGCTGTAATAGCAGCTTACCTGTTTGAGGACTATAATTAGGGCCTTTTTTTGTTATGTATCAGAAAAGCAAGATAATTAATTAGCCTTGGTTTCCTAGCTGTTATTAGTTTATATTTAAGTAGTAAAAGATAAAAGAACTTTAAATGTTTCAACAATTATTGTATGGATACATACAGACAACAGCTTTATAAACATTTATCAAAAGTTATTTTCCATTTCTCGGGCCAAAACCAGCTTTTGCAAGGCACTTCAAAAACACTGAATCTCTGACAGTTCAGTTCAGAATGAGGAGAACAAATCCCAACGCTCACATAAAACGTCAGTGCCAACAGAATCTCACCCCTTGCTTTTGGGCAGCAGAGTAGTGCTAAAAAGCCTAAGTAGTCATTGCTGTAGGAGTACTTCAGAGAGCATATTTTTGTCATTTGTTACTTGTTCCCTACACTGGTTTCATTAATTGCAGCCTGAATAGAAACACCTTTCTTGCTGGATGCTTGAGGCTGAGGAAAGTGGCTAGTATTCAGGTACAAAGAGATATAAATATGCATGCTGCAGAGAGGTGGGTGATTCCTGATTGCAGCTCCATAACTGTTGGCACTGTTTACTTGAGATGTAACTTGCACCTGGCTGGTTCTTGTTGCAGTGTATGTGGCAGAATACTTCTGCATTGATAAACAACAGCCAGGCCTTGATGTTAAGAGAGATGACGGCATTGGTGCTTATGCTGCATATAAATGTTAGATCCTTTTGATGAGGGTTAACAACATGCATCTCCTTGTGTCTGAGGTGTAATCGTAAAAACGTGTCATTCTTTGTTTTCTTTAAAGTTTCATTCATATCACAGTTTCTCTTGACTTCTTGACAACTTCAGACAATGGTTAGCAATCCATCCTTCCCATTCTATGATTCTATAACTAGAGGAAGATAACATCAAATGTTCAAAGCAAACATGTTAAAATGTGTTTTATGAGAATTATAGGGTTTATTTGCAGCAATGGAAGGTGCACATATTTTTTAAAGAGTGTTTCCTAATGGTTTCTGGCCTCTAAAATCGGAAATACAGATTACAGATCAATCTCAAAAAAAAAAAAAAAAAAAAACTGTTGAGGGAAATCTTTATTATTTTCACCTGTATTCTGCTTTCTGAGCAATCTAACATCACATAATATTCTGCACTGTGATGAGGGCTAGAAACACCCTTTTAAAAAATTAAATCTAGGGTGCTCACATAATCATTAAGATACAAAAGCCGGATCATAAAGCAAACAAAAATATCCTCATTGAATAATAGGGGATTTGTCAACTTTGCGTTCATCTCTTGTCGTAATGCCTGAGTGAGCTTCATGGTGATTGACTGTGAATGATGAGCAGCCCTGCTGCTGAAAGGATTGTTTTTCTTTTCTCTATTCTATAACTTGTTCCTCATAACTTCTTGCTTGTGCCACGCTTTTCTATACGTTCTTAACTTTGCATCTGTTTTTATCACCTGTTCTGCTTTTGCTGCTAATGTACTCTTCTTTCTCCCTGATTTTGTACTTCAACTTTCTTGGAATAAAACAATACTTTTCCTTCTCAGTTTGCACAGTCATAGTACAAACTATGTACATAGTATGTACTATGACATAGTACAAAGGGCAATTGGAATGTTGCAAATTTCAGGGGAGTGTATGAAACTAGTGTAGGAATATGATTTGTCTTTCTAGAAGAGAAGTAATGGAAGACATTTGCATTTTCTTTTGTGGGTTTTTTTTTTAGACATATAGAGTTATATAAAGTTATCAGTACCTTTAATTGACATTAGGGCTTCTAGCACCTAAAAAGGCCTTTTGAGTCAGATGTCAACTGATAAAGTTTTGGAATTTGGAAAAAGTTGGAGCTCTTCTTCAGTATATTGGAGCAGGGGAAAATATGTCTTGGTATTGGCACAAGAATACTGTGGTCTTTACACACATTTCCATTCTTTGTGAAAGCATTTATATTCAGAGTCTTTAATGGAGTTTTCTTTAAATTACAAACTATTTTAATGTGGTTTAATGTATTTTAGAGATTGAGGAAAACAAAGCCTGGTTTCATTTAACTCTTCATTTTGTGACCTGTGGGCTTAAGTGGAAAATAAGCCTTGTACCCAAAGTGAACTTTCCTGTTTTTCAACTTCTTGTTTCTCCACAAAACAAAGAAATCAAGTAGGTAGAATTTAGAAATGACATACAGACAATGTTTTGGCTCCAATACCAGTATTCAAAACAAGAGGCCTGCTTAAGCAGTTTGACATTGGTATTTCTTTTCTTAGCTAAACTGTACCTCCCTCAGAGATTTGTACCTAATTTTGACCATATCTGCAAAGACACTCCAACTGAACCTGCAAATCCCAACCAACAAAAAGAGATTGTTAGCTTACCTTCTCATTATGTGACGCCTCAAAATAATTAGTTAGCAATTAGTGGCTTAAAATTGCAAAAAAAGGGCTCAGAATGGGATAAATCTTTTTAAAACTATACTCTAGCTTTGTTTATAAAGTTTTCAACCCTCACTGTAATGCCTGACATCAGAGTTTGATCTACTGCAGTGCCTTTTTACTAGAGCAGTTGCAAAACTGCACAGATATTTAAAACCCTAATGCAGGTACAGCTTCGGCTTCTGTTAAATATGTAAGTATCCAGAGCTGCAGTTTAACTCAGTTTTTACACTAAGTGGAGCTTTCTGTAGGAAAAGATTGTGTTCAATCAAGAAATTAAGGTTTCTTTGAAAAGGAATCTGTTTTGTTTCTTCTCTTAGCTTTTATGGCATTTCATCTGACATTTTCAGTAGGTGACAATGATTTTCTTATTTGTTTTTCTCCTAATTAAATTAACCTAATAAAGGGCACTATTTTAGCATTACTTTAGAGAAATCCCCATTCTGTTTTGTCTGCCATTTAAAAGTGTCTTGGAGTGAAATGATTCACAGACAGCTTGACATTTGTGTTTTTTTAACTCAGAAGTGGAATAAAAAGTTTGATAAAAGTTTTTCATTTAAATGGTGTCTACATTGAAACTTAAAAGACATATGCACAGCCATTTGTTTAAAAACAACTGCATGGATTCCTAACATAGTGCTCTGTCTGCTTATTTGTTCTGCTTTTCAAAATTATGTTCCTATTTATGGATGGAAGCTCAGAATGGGATTAGTACTACACAGTTATGTTAGCACTTGATAATTATGATGTAGCTAGTGATCTTTAGTTGCATCTTAGACTCTTAGTCCATCTAACACCTTTTAATGACTAGAGCAGGGACTTCTGTGGGATGACTTCTGTTAGTTCTCAGGCACAACAGAAGTCCTTGTCTGATTATAAAAGAAAAAAAAAAAAAGACCAATGAGCTATGAAGGATGGAGGGCTGGTGACTGACCACAAAGATACAAAGATAGGAATGTCAGAGGGAAAATGTCAGGCCTAGATGGAGAGAAAGTATCACCTGCTTTCCACCCCATGTGCCCACCAAGGTTAAATAAAGACGTAGGTCTACAAATCAAGCAATGTTAAAACAGAGAGACAGAATACTTTTGTTCATATTTTAGAGTCTTTCCATTTGAACCCAGAAGGGAAATACTCTTGTTTTTTGGTGGTGCCAGCTTCAATAAAAAGTTTATTTTTATGGGCAAAGTACATCAAGTCCATCATTTATAAGGACTATATTTTTTGATACCAGAAAATATTTACTGTTCAAGAAATAGATGTTTTATCTGTTCTATGTAGCTTTTTTCCTAAATACTTTGCTTCAAAATTCCCTTTCTGGTTAGTTTTACTTGGGTTTTAGCATTTCCAGAAGAAAAATGGGCTGCCAAATCACCATTCTCTTCCAACTCTTTGCTACTGACACATTTTACTGTTTAACCAGTAGTTACAGAAAAATATTTGAAAGTTCAGAGATCATGTTGAAACACCTATTAATTTGATTGAGAGGTGGAAAGAGAAACTAGGGACTGCATCTCTTGGTTTTTAACTATGAGTTGTCGTCAAGTTTAGAATATTAACTTATTTTAGATAAAATATGGTTTGTCACTTCTGTAGTTCTATTTAAAATAGAATTCCTAACAAACTAACATCGTTAATAGAGGGCGTCATGAGATATTATAACATGTTCTTTCAAACTAATGCTTCTGTATGCTTGGATATACTTGGAATTATAAATGAGAAACTCTATATCAAATGTGTATATTAGGCTTTCTTCTCAATTTTTCAGATTGAAAATACATAAAACACTGAAAATATCAAAACAAGACAGACATCTGTAATGCATTTGGAAACCACAATACTGAACATGCTTTTTGAGTTTACTAGCTCAGTAAGGAATAAGCTGTTATGGTAATTTCTGTAGAGAAGTTAAAGTGTGTTATGTATTAATAACAAACAATAGATTTGTTCATTCTGCATGGGTGGGCCAAACTGAAGGCATAATTAAAACATGGCTTTGTGGAGAATCAAGGAGCGGTTTTAAATATAATTGCCATTTGCAAATTAAACATTAACGGTGATTTGCTTTAAAGTCACTAGGTATTCCCAGGACAAAGCCCTTTCACTTGTGACTAGTGAGAGTTTATTTTGAGTAACAACAGCATTATTATGCCCCAGATTGATCCTTAAATTTGTAAACTGTTGTAAAATCTGAAGAAGTTTTAGGTGAATTGAATTTGTTCTTCCTGCACAGAAGGCAGAGAACCCATGCCAGGGATGCATGAGAATCACCACAGAGGTCCTGCTCCTGAATCACAGTATCAGTCAGGTTAAAGTCATATTTTTGAGTATTACTGGTAAGTGCTATAGTGCGAGATTAGAGAGTTACTGATAAAATATATGTTCCATTTATTATATCAATTAATCTCTCTTGAAAAATGGTTCCTCCAATTTGTATTCTGGCGTGTATGCTTGACGTGATATTGACAGTCTATTTACTTAATTTCTTCTTTAAGGATCCACCCACTTCCGTGTCTCTTGGTCTCCGAATGGAAGAGATGATTTTCAACTTGGCGGACACGCATCTATTCTTTAATGATTTAGAAGTAAGTGTTCATTCTTTTAAAATACATCAAGATGATTTAATATTTGTCCGTTTTTATCTGTTGTTTGATGCTTTGACAATTATTTTTGGTTTCACATTTTTAATATGGAAACCTTTAGAAAATATCTATAAAATTTAGTCCTTAGGCTATATAATAATATCTATACTAAATATTTGCACTAGCATTTAGAAGTTACAGTAGTATAAATGGTAGAGTTTTGTCCTCACAGGTCTTAGTGTTTATGACTACAGTTGACGAGTTTTAGAAGGGGGTACACCAAAAGCATTTATAAACATTAGAATTCAATAGTCTGCACGGGCCATTAAATATTAAACTTCAGCTGCTATAAACAATTAGTGGCTGGGTACAGATTTCTCAGTTACATCTCACTGCAGGCAAGTATTACCTTCACCTCAAGGGAAATCATTAATGTTGTATCTGCTGTCTGTCTTAGTTGCCAGTTACTGGGGCTGCTCTGACTTCCCCGGCAGCAGGTATGGTTAGTTAGGTGCTGCGGTTTCTCTGCCACTCATGTCTCTCCCCTGCGGCGTGCAGCTGGTGTCAGTCAACATGCCAAGGGTTTTTTCAGCCTACGCAGGCTATGATTTGGTGATGCTTGTGAGATTGTTCTAAAACTCTCCAAACTGCTGAAAGAGACTGTCACCATAATGCCTGTATGTATCATCTTAAAAGGGAAAAAAACAATTTCTGATCATATTTTAATAGCACAAAACCCATGAAAACAATCAGGTTTCTTTCCCATCATAATGAAGACAGCTGTTTATTTAAAATCCAACTGTTAAGCAAGCTTGTGGTGGGCTGCCAACACACATTAATCATCAAGTTGTTGTTTTGCTAGATTTTAGAATAGTGTGTTATTCCAGACAGGCAAAAGAATCTGAAAGATGCAAATGCAACTTTTGCTGATCAAAGTTAATTGGCAGCAATTGGCCTTTAAATATTTCCTGATGTTTCCCTTTTCAAAATCAAGCAAAATACACCTAGTTTAATAGATGAGCCAAAATCATTTGAAAAAAGCCAGTGTGTGATAGACCTCAAATGTGGTTTGTCCAACATCTGTCCTATATTTTGATTTCTTTTCATCTAAAAAGAAACCACTCACAGATGATTTGGCATCTTAGAGTGTAATGAAATTATTTAAGTGTGCTTCTTTTTTTCTTCCATTCCTTCGTGGAGTATTTGTTTTTATACTTAAAGAAATAATCTATTTTATTGTAAATTTTTTAAGTAGTGTTTTTTTTCATTAAAGTAGCTTTATGTAAAGATGTGATTGTTTTGGATATAAGAAACACTATTAGTGAGTTACAAGTATAGGAGTGGTTTTTCGGGTTTGTATAAAAGTATAACAATTCTAGTTATTTTCCAAATCTGTTTCTGATTTCTGATTATATTTCATTTTATTCAGAGCAGAAAGTACTACTCTTACCAGCATATTCAACAAATTTTAGTGTGTTTTCTTTCACTGTAAATAACCATGTACTTAATAGAATTGTAGCTACTTTTTCATACACTGTTTTCAGAGTTGCTGGGTTTAGTGGATGGTCATCAACTGCATATTAGAAATAGTAGATTATCTTCTGCTACTTGGCATGTTACAGCCTTAAATGGCAATTTATTCACTGAAGAACTTTGAAGCTGTCTATGAAAAAAACGCTGATCCAAGTGGTTCACAGAGGCAGAGAAACTCACCGGATGAGCTGTGATTCTTTGCATTTCTACCATAACAAGCCAGTTTATCTTGTATCTCCAAGCTCAAATTTAATAGTCTGGTTTTATATCTAAATCTGTCTTCATACACAAAGGCGCATAGGAACAGCAGCTGTGTTCATGTCCTTCTACGTAAGGTCTAAGCCTCTATTTCTGAGGAACATGAGCTCCACCCTGAAAGATTGTGCACTTTTCAAGGGACTGAAGAGCATGCTCAGCATGCAGAGGAGTGAGCTTGTGCTTGTGGATTGCCATAGAGAAGTTTTAAGAGAAGTATACAGAGAGGGGGAATAAGAGAGTCTTTACTTTGTGGGAAGCAGCGTGTAAGGACTGGACCTGGACACAGAGTGAAATTGCAAGATTTTTGAAACATGTTGCAGACACGTGGCGATTTTGAAGGAACGTGTCTTCCTGGAGCTTCTGTTTGTCGTTTTTGTGAGCGTCACAAGACACTGCTATTAGCAGGGCCTGACTCGTTCCCAAGGCCTGCGACCTCAGGGCAGATTCCTTGCATGCATCTGAGAAAGTCCTTGCTTGGTGGTTTGGAAGTTCAGACTGCCCTACAGCTTGACAGGCTTCCATGAAAACTGCAGGCAATTTGTCTTGGCTGTTCCTCAGACTTAAAGCATCTGTTCATTCTGATGGGCAGACTGGAAGATCTAATGGTGACCTTGCTCAAGCCTGAGCTTTCAAATTCATGTGCGCAAGCATCTGGGCTGATAGGAATCAAGAAGTTTGTAGGCAACATTACTAGCAAGTCCCAGAGCTGAGGCTTCGTTGCCCAGAAATAGCATGAAGACAGGCAAAGCTGGATTTGGAACATGTCAAAGCCACAGTGTAGACATGTCTTTGAGTCTAGGCATAATCCAAAGTGGGAACCTGAAAGCTGATGCTCTCTGGTTCACCCAGGCTCAGAGGGAACACTTCCCAGCATATAGAAAGGCTGGGTTAATCATCTGTTATAACTTTGGCCTATGATGCACATTTTTTCAGATACCACAAGCTAATGTTTTCTAATAAAAATCTTCTTTTCATCTGACACGTTCCAGAAAGCTCTAAAGAAAACAGTTCTCTCATCATCCAAGTTAGTGAGAAAGTGATTTGTCTTCTTGTGAACTGCTGAGGACCGATTTAACATTTTGAACACAAAGTTACAAAGTTGCAGTAGTGATCTCCAAAGCACTGCTGGATTTGTGTATGACCTAAGTGGCTTTTCAAAGCTCAACTGTGAGATTTATTTAATGTTACTAGGTTTAAATTCTAAACTTCAGCAGACATTTTTTAGCCTGTATAAAGTGAACTAATGCCGATCCCTATCAGTTGCAAACTAGTTTACCCATCCTAATTTAGTAGGGGATACAGGCAGGTAAGTGAATTATCTGATTTTGCATATGTTGCTCTTTATGCAATAATAGTAG
The DNA here is from genome assembly GCA_013401255.1 of Urocolius indicus. Lineage (NCBI taxonomy): Eukaryota > Metazoa > Chordata > Aves > Coliiformes > Coliidae > Urocolius > Urocolius indicus. Next base: position 352,705 of record WBNH01008216.1, read on the forward strand.
CAGTGGTGTTTATAATTGACATTTTTCAAACTCAGTGAAAAAATCAGATATATCTCACTGTCTAGTTCTGAAGTTAGTATTCTGTTTAAGAATGAGATGCACTTGGGCTTACAATTAGTTTCTACTCCCTTGGTTTGTACTTGATCTTAGTTTATTACTTTGAGAAAAAGTAAAAGAGATTATTTATATCTTTGCAGAGATTTATTTGGAATAACTCCAAATTGATATTATAGCAAATAATTTCAGATCTTGATGAAACATTACTTAAACAGCATATTAAAGAAGTTGTGGTTTTGGTTTGTTGTTTTTGGTTTTGTTTTGAATGTACTGAAAGGAAAATAATAACTTTTACTAATGTAGTATTTGATCTAAGTGCCATCATAAACAATGTTTTCTTGCCTTAATTGTAATTTCATAATTAAATTACAGAAGGATACCATGGCAAACAGTAGAAAATAGTGCAGTATTTTTAAAAATTTAAGTTCTAAAATCTGCATTTGGGCTTCAAAATAGGAAATTTAGATTTTCCGTATTGAAATTTTTTATTTAAATGTCTCATGCTCTGTTCTATATTGGTATTTTAATTGCATGCAGGGAGGAATACCTACATTGATGTAGTGTTCTCAGGACGTCATTGTTTGACATGATAGCCCTTTCTGCTATCTTTTCTTTTCTGCTGCTGTGCTAGCTGGGCCAAACCACGACACAGGAGAACCAGAGTTGTTTCATCAGAAAAGAATGTGTGATTTTACATGCTGATTATGTTGTGATAGGGATAATAAGGTATAATATTTTAATGGTATATATGGAGTAATTACACATATAAGGTATTTTAGGATGTATGCTCCATATTTTTAGGGAAATTAGCAACTTGATAGAAATGAAATGTGACATCTACCTGTCTGCATCTTCAGAGATTGTATATATTTGCATATTGATACTGACTTTCATAAAAGATTATTCATGTCTTAGGCATATAGGTGAGTATTGTAACTAGGTATGTAAAAGGAGTAATTGCTGGTAAGAAATTATTATGAACAACTTATTTTTAAAAGTTAATTCAGTGCTTTGCAAATTCATTTCTAAAATGGTACCATCTTCTTAGATTGATTCCTTTAGGGATATTTACTCAAGTTTTTTAATCTTACCTAACACTTTTCTGTGAATGAAGCACTCTTTGTTTGGTCTGTGTTAGCTTCTATTGAAGTAATGAAAATCAAATTAATTTGTAGTCTTATGATTATTTTTTTCTTTCTTTTAGGCTTTTTATTTCTCTGTTCATTTGAGGTTTTTGATGTGGGCTTCTGTGGGAAAGTTCAAAAAAAAAGGTTATACATGTTATAATACTATAAAAAAAATCGATCTTGACATCTCTGAGAAATGTAATAATGTGTAAGGGCATGGTAATGATGATTAGCATTCATTGCTCTTCCATCACTGAAGGATATATAATCATACTCATAGTTTCACTATTCATGTTTGTGGAGTTTTTGTACGCAAAGTCAAGGTATCTGTTATTATAATCTTATAATTAATGATGGTATGGTGTGAGTTTTTCAGCTGCATTCGTTGATGTATTTATCTTAATAAAGATGAGGGGTTACTGTCAGGTATCACTGTAAGGCAGTAAATTTGGTTCTTTGGGGAAAAAAAACCCCAAAAATAGTTATGTTTTAACAATTAGAGGTGTTGACTTTGATTTACATCCCCTCAGATTCTAACTACAATCCACGTGGATCTATATTAATGTGTTTCTAGTGAAAATTCAGAGGATAGTCTCATCTGTCAAAAAGAGCTGTATAACTGATTTATTATTACAAGTATGATGTTGCTTCAGACTCATATACCTTTAAGATGTTGCATCAGTTTTTTCCTACTCACGGACCCTTCTTGAAAGCTGCCTGCTTTAGAGTTGAAGTCCGTAAGATGCAGCCCTGTCTGTAACCACAGCTGGTTGGAGCTACAGCCCGTATAGGCAGGGGCCAGAGTGCTCACTTCCCACCTCCAGCTACTGGGCAGCACCTTTGATCCTCTGTCTTGCCCACTTGTTGTAGTCAGGGTCATTCGGTCCTCCCACACCAAGGAGTGGCACAAGAGCAGCTGTCTGTGTTGCTTTAACTCTGCTCCCCTTTCACTCTTAAAGGTAGATTAATACAGAAACATTTTACAAATCTTACATGTTACACATATGGGAACATGCCTGGCTCTCATGAAACACTGAGATGCAGACTTAAATAGATGCATCTTTTCACAGTTTAAAGAATAAGCAGCATTTGCATCCCTACACTGTCACTCCCTGTGTTTGCCTTGTAAACCTCCTCCCTTTACCCATATGGCAATAAATCCTTCCAGGACTCCTAGAAGTCTGTAACTGCTAGCTTGGATTTACTCAGATCTAAAAGTTGATAGGGAGAAATTAACTGCTGGGTATTTTTTCATGTAAACTGCTTTTTGTGGCTTGTTTCCTGCATTATTTACCATGTGGATGTTCTCCTTGTTTGTAGCTCCCAGTCATTGGTCTATCGATATTTACCAACATTCCCTCATATTCCTTTGAAAGCTCAAGGAGGGCAGCTTTTCTACTTGAAATGTGACTGGAATGTCTCACACTCAGCAATGTGCAGAGCCTTTCTGTTCCACAAAGAAATATAAAGGACTTCTAAGGCTCATGTTGCCATGCAGATCCTCATGGCACTAAAGCTAATGGTGAAACCTTCTGTACTTAACACCAGGCACTAAAGGGATTGCTCCAAGAGGAGGTGCTACAGGGAGATCACAGTGATAACTCAGGCCTCAATAAGAAAGTGAACAACTAAAACACAGCACAGCAACTGTGAAGCCTGACCACAGAGCAAAACTTCTTCAACATTAGTCCCTCTTTGGCCTTTGCCTTCAGTTCTTTTAGGTGAAACTAGGCTGCCTCCCTGTTGCTGGAAGTAAATGCACCATATAAATCACTTCTGTGCCTCAAGGAGACCTTTTCTTCATGACAGGGACATATATTCTTCTTTTCATCAGCCTGAGAATTTTCTCCTTTGTAGGTCTCCGTAGCACTGCAGGAGACTAAGTGACTTTCCTCCCAGGTTCTTCAGTGAATGTGCACGCAACTATGTCCCTAGCATACCACACAGTGCCCTGTAGGAATGCCTTTGAAGCAATACAGCCATATGCGCTGTTTCTTTAATCTGAAGGAGAAAGGGAAACTATTTCCCCTCAGACCTTGATACTTTAATATGCCACAGACTCTGGCTGGTAACTTTTAATGCAGTAGCACTCTGTAGCGTGATTTGGGATCCATGGGCATTATGATAATACACATCAGTGAATAATAACATTCAGTAGACTTATTGTGTGCAGGTTACTGCGTATCTCAAAAAATCATGTCCATTGTAAAGTGCTCTCCTTTCTGAAAGCATTTTAGCACATCTGGTTCTAGAGCCAAGCAAACTGCTCGGATGCAAGCCAGCCCTTAAGTGCAGGCTTTAAGCAAGCTCCAGAGCAAGCTGGGAGAGCAGATTGGCTGTGATTAGTGATATGGAGGTGCATCATTTATGCTCTCACACCTTGTGGAAATATGGTAGAGAGAGCTTTGGGCAGGCACAATAGGTATGACACTGCCTAGAACTAACCTTAACTAACTGGTATGGACATCCACAGTCAGTGGTGGGAGTTGAGACAGCCGCAGAGATGTAGCCAGGCAGACCAAGAAAGTGGAGGAGGATTTTGAAAACAGATCACCAGAGAGAAAAGCTTACTCTTCTTCTATGAATAGAAAAAAATCAGATTAGTATCATTTTGTGACTGAGGTAATGCTCCAAGCTCTGGACATTTACAGGGTAAGCTTTTGCTAGCGTTATATACTAATCGGTTGTCTGGTGCATGTGCTTTACATACATATTTGTGTAGAATTAAGTGATATGAGGTCTGTTTTTGTGGTTACCACTACTTTGTAATTCGTAATCACTGTCCTTCAGTCTCCTCTTCTACAGATGGGGATGATGATGGTGATAAGGATGGAGATGCTAATTCTCTAGTAAAGTGCTCAAGAGGGAAAAGACAGACGAGTTTGGGAATTGTAGTATTTGTTATTGTGTACAGTTGTAGTTGGCTTTCTGACAACATTCTCTTGAATGTCTCACTCCTCAGGAACATCTTGATTGTTTCTATTGGCACAATTAGAGAATTGTATATTCAAGCAACTTGAGAAAAAAAATAACAAAACCCAATGCAATAGTCATCCAAGAAAAGCTTCCAGTTTTCCACTGTATTTGTTATTTGTTCTCTATTGGGCTCTTGGGTTTTTTTTTAATTAATTTTTTAAGTTGAAATTGTTTCATTTTTAGTGAATTATATGTTTCAAGAAGGTCTATTTTGCAAAAAAAGATCTCAATATTTAGAGGAGAAGGATATCAGTCATCATTAATCATTGCAGTGTTTCAGGTGTCTACACTTGTGAACTAGTGACCAAAATGAACTGCATGTACTCTATTTTTTGATACCAGGGCTTCTGTTTGGGATGCCTAGATTTTGCTGAAGTACAAATGAGCTAAAGAATAAGCAGTCATTTTTTGTGAGTAAATGTATTGACATGCAAATCACCCAGTATAGTAAGGAGCATTTAATAGAATCATAAAAGTTTGGGTTGGAAGGGACATTTAAAGATTATCCCTCACACCACAGACGGAGACACCTTCCACTAGACCAGGTTGCTCAAAGTCCCATCCAACCTGGACTTGAACACTTCCAATGAAGGGGCATCCACAGCCTCTGTGAACAGCAACTTGTTCCAATGTCTTACCACCCTCATCATAGAGAATTTTTTCCTTGTATCTAATCTAAATCTACCATCTTTCTGTTTAAAACTTCTACTGCTTACCTCTTGTCCTATTGCTACATACTTTGGTAAAAGATCTGTCTTATAAGCTCCCTTTGTATACTGAAAAGCCACAATAACATTTCCCCAGAGTCTTCTCTTCTCTTCTCCAGGCTGAATAAGCCCAACTTTCTTGGGTTGTCTTCACAGGAGAGGTACTCCAGAACTCTGATCATTTTTTTGGCCTCCTCTAGACCTTGCATTAAAGGGTTCATGTCTTACTTGTGCTGGAGACTCCAGAGCTGGGTGCAGCGCTGTAGGTGGAGTGTTACCAGTGTAGAGCAGAGAGGCAGACTCAGCTCCTTCAATGTGCTGGCCGTTGGCTTTCTGGGCTACAAAAGCACATTGCTGACTCGTCCAACTTTTTATCCACCACTATCCCCAAGTCCTTCTCTGCGGTGCCTCTCAATTCAACAGCCACCTTTTACTGATACAGGTGATTGTCTCAACCCAGGTGTAGGACCTTGTACTTGGCTTTATTGAACTTCATGAAGTTCACATTGATCTACTCCTCAGGTTCCTCTGAATGGCATCCCATTTGTCAGGGGCATACATGCTAGTGAAAAATGATTTGTGATAGACAGCATGTTAACTTTTAGTGGTTATAAACCCATCTCCAAGATGGTACCCTAAAGTAGTTTCTATCTGATAACAAAACAGGTTTTCTCTACATATTCTCCCAAATTGCACATTCAAAGGTGTTACTTCCAGTGACAAAATTCAAGTTCTCGTCGACTTCTCAGGAAAAAAAATCCCAAATGCTAACATACAATTGTAGAATCATAGAATGGTAGGAGTTAATACCTGTCCATTACAGCTAGGTTCTGCAGAGCCTGAAATAACCTATTTAAGGATTGGCTGTTACAGGAGATAGTGTATTGAAGGGCCACAGTTAAGGTACCTGAAGGTCACTGTAATATATGTATCAAAGCAACGTATGAGCAGCATCTGTCACTGGAATCACAGATCTACTTGAAATATGGCAGCTTTAATTGCAAAAGAAACCTTATTATTGTACTGCAATGCCAGGCTCTAAAGAATAACTTAAAAATTTTTATAAAAGTAATGATGTGAGTCAATGCTTTGAAAATTCTCTTATAAGCAATAATAAAACAATACAGTTATTCTAAAAACCTGTATATGGCTTGATAAAAATGAAGAGATGCGAAACTCACTGTAAGAAATAAAACAGACTAAGAAGTTTGCAGTCTATTTTCATGCTTTTGCTGTCAGTTCATTATCAGATATCAAAACACTGGCTTATATTATATTACTGACACATATAAACACCTGCTCTTAACAAATTTTTACTTTTGAGGAGTTGTAAAGTCCCCAATACATGTCACAGAGGTCTTCTGTCAATGCAGACTGTGCCCTAAGCTAGTTAAATAGTTGATACTGGTAGTGAAAGCAGTTAATATTGCTACTAAATAATGCATTACTTTCCATTTATTCTTGTGCAAAGAGACTTCTCTTTGGCCTTTAATATTTCACATAACTGATGTGACCAAAATGTTTTTCACCTTTTCTTTAAATATTATAGATACCCTCTACCACTGCAGATGCCAATAATGTAGTTAGGACTCATTAATAACACATTCGTAAGTTTCCTAAGTAGCTCATTATTAGTTTATAAACTTAAAATCTAAAAAGCTTCCCAAATTCATATAACATTCCTGAGCAGTAGATTCTGTGTTTTGGGCTCTGATTAAGCTGATGGATGTGTAAATTCTCATGCAGCCAGTGAAGTCCCTGGTGCAGCTGCCAAGTGCTGAAGAGTGCAAGTTATTCCAACTAAGATCAACATGAATTTACACTTGAATATCTTTCCCAGCCCACTCTTTGTGTTTATGTAATGCAGTTATTTTGTACTGATTCCACCATTTTGAGTCACTGGATTCTTCCAATCCAAAACCCAGAAGATAAACTGAAAAAATTTCTCATTGATTTGTGTACCATCTTAAATTACAAAACTCAGATTTGCATTATCCAGGTTGGTGTTTTAAGTAGATTAGTCTCTCAAAATGATGTACCTTTTATTGTAGGAGAACTAGGTTAAACTGTCACCCTTACATGTCAGTTTGCAGGATGAAAGCATATGAGCCAGTTCTCACATAAGTAAAAAGATTTGAAATCACAATGTAAGTTTTTTAGCAATTAGTTTTTATCAACCTCTCCAGTCCAGGTTTAAGTTTAGCATGAATTTAAATGTTATTTGCAAGTTTTCTGGTATCTTGAGAGCCATCAAGCAATTTGTGCTGGTGTGATTATATGTGAGTATTATGATTGTCATTTAAATTTTAAGAAAATATGCGTACACATATATTTTAAACGAATCTGTTTGTGCTGTTTGGGATTTTTGTCAGGAATTATATCTTAATGTTGCTACAGTGAGGAAAATTAAGAAATGTCTTTCATTCATTTTCTTTTAAAAGCACGAAAGGACTCCTTGAAGTTGGTTCCCAAAATGTTTGAGTTTCATGGTCTCAGGAGATTTCTACTGTTTCAGTGCAGTTACAATAAGGCTCCTATCTGAATTTCATCCAGTTCAATGGTCTAATAAACAGTAAAGAAAGAGGGAAGGGGTTATTCCCCTTACTCGTTGCAGTATCACTTTGTTTTTCTGCATTTTAAAGTAAAATTAAAAAAAATTTAAAAAGTCTGCTGTTAATTGCATTTTTAAAATTTGTCTTTAGATATAGTCAAGAAGCTGGGCGATTCTGCCGTAGAGTAAAGTGATCTTGATGTGAGCTGTTAAGAGTGTGAGAATTTAATGATGATTTTTAAAAAATGTAAATGAGAAATTTACCAAAAGAAACAACAAAGTATTGAAGGAATGGATTATTTGTCTGGGTTTTTTTCCCCCCTAGATCCTTTCCAGTTGAAACATGGCAGTCCAGGCACTTTCTGAATGTTATCTGAAGTACTTTGTGCAATTAGGGGCTCTTATATTTTCACTGACAGCTGAGTATAGGCTGCTAACATGAGTACTGAGCTCATCTGAAATACTATTTCTGCAAGAAAGATCAGCTATATCTAATCAAATCATCCTTTCTGAGCTGTAGATAAGAATTTCAATGGGTTGAAACATCTCTTTTTCTTCTGCATATTTCTATACCTTGCACTGCAAATGTGAAGTATGGATGCACAGGGAACTAATTCCTTCCCTGACCTTGGTGGGCAAGGGGAAGAGCCAACTGTAGTTATACCTCAAGAAATTTTCTAAGATTTTTTTCTGACTGAAAAGTTTAAAAATACAAGTCAAATATTTACATTCATTTATTGGAACTAAATATATATATTATTTCTATATGTGTGTTTACAAGTACAAAACTCCCATTACAGCCTTGTTCAAACAAATAAAGTATAAATCAAGCCTTAATTACCTACAAATAAGTGTTGACAGATAAAAAAAGACAGTGAAAACATGCAGCAACTTTTTTGTTCCATCACTTTAATAAATTCAGACAGAAATTTGAATACAAGCAACCTCTGACTCCCAAACTGTCAAGAGGACTGACTAACAAAACTAATGTCTCTTCCTGAATCTAATCAACACTAGTTTGGTGTTTAACAAAGCAAATATAATGACTAACAGAAGTATCTTCCATAAATACAAAACCATAAGCAAACAGGCTTTTTTTCCTAAATGTTCCATTATATTGTAAATTCATGCACCTTTCTTTACCGTAGGAAGATAGAAAAAGGGAAGAGAAGGAAAAAAGTTTCATGACTCCAAAGTTTTTGTTTATAACCAAAACCACACTCTAACATCTATGCTAATATATTATGTCATGTATTTGGAAAGAGTCTACAATTTTAATTACAACATTGCATATTAAAATCATAAATCATCTCTGAATACTGCTCAATTGAGTACTGTAAAAAAAATAAAATTAAAACTTGGGTTTAGTAAATCAGCAATGTGGTAATACAGCTTTTATGTATAAACTCCATGTGGTGATACAAAGGGTTAAGCTATGTGATTTCAGGATAAAAGGTTTCCTGAGTTGACTATTATTCCTATGGTCTGCCAACAACTTTGCAATAAATGGAATGATTTTTATGGGAATGTGGTTATTCACAGCAAGACTACAGTTGGTGTCAGTATGAAAAATTCTTCTTTAGTAGATTCTCTCAGCAGGGATAACAGATCTGAAAGAAAGGCAAAAAGTAGTTACAGAGAACTCTGGCTGGTGTTGGTGACAAATTATGTTTACAAAATGATGGGGTAACCCATTGAAAAAGGAAAAATCAGAGCAACAGTAAATCAAAGCCATGCTCCTAAAATTACTGCTGTTCCAAAACAAGTTACTTGTGATTGTTTGTATCATTTAATAACTCCCATTTATCTTGTCCATTAAGCAAGTGAGACTTCTAGACTTTCAGTTGCAGGCATGTGAAATAATTCTTCAGAAATCAGTAAAATTCCTGCGAAGTTATACTATTGTCTTTGAGATAACATAAAATGTTGGTATGTATGAACTAAAAGAATTCAGGAGAAAGGAAAAACATTTTCTGCTTTGATTAGATTTTAATTTTTTTATAGTTCTTACTTATACTGTTTTTAATTTATTTTTTTAGCATCACTTGTCTATTTTTTAACATGTTTTTTAATAATTTTATTGGAAGGAAAGTGTAATGGAGAAAGCAATAAGATATTAATGAACTTAGGTGGTATTAACAGTTACTGCATTTAGGCTTTGTTTGTGATAAGCTTGCAGAATGCTTGAAAGATTAAAGCATTAAGTCGGCAGCACCATCATTAGAGCTGTATCTCCTCCTTATGATGAAGAGCAAAGATATATACAATTTAATAGATGTCCCCAAACCATATAGCAGCTTTATGAGTTTTGTCTGTTCAGTCATTCATAAAGTTGGAGGATGGGAGATGTGGGAGTTGTTGCTATTTTGGTTGAGATATTTTTGTTGTTTTTTAAGCAATAAATAGTAGCTGTTTAAGAGGTAAACATGAATGCTTTGAGTGCTTCCTGCTCTTTGTTTCCCTCATGCACAAGTATCCAAGTTCTATTTAAAACATTTCATTTGCGAATTTGTCTCTGAGCATTGCAAGACCTCAGTGTAGCATTATGGCATGAATTTCCTTTGTTGTACTGAGATCACCAACAATGTAGCAGCAAGAAAATCGACCTATCTGTCAATGTTGGAGGGGAAAAAAATATTCTCCAGGGCAGACCAACAGTGTTGTTGACAGATGGAGGTTAACCTCTCTAGAGGTAAACAGGTGGGTTTACTAACCCCAAATATTGACTAAGGTGACACCAAAGAAAATGCATTTCTTAAAAATATTATCTTTCACATTTTTTCAAACCAGAAAAACAGAACATGCATCCTTGAATATTCCAAATGTCTTAATTAGAAATATTTTAAAACAGTCTATGAAAGTATTTTTTTGTTCTAAAGCAGTTTTTGAAAGAGCACGATACTTAAAGATGCAGCTGAAAACAGAATCAGCTCTTGGTGTGAGTTGAATGGGTTTTTATGTTTCAGTGTGATCATCCATGTTGATTATTTGAACATTTATTGCTGATAATACAAAAATTGAGAATCTAGCAGTCCAGCTTTTCATAAAGTGACCAGTTTTGCCAGATGATCTTCATTTAGCAATGAACAATGGACAGAAATTCATGTTCAGACCACTAGATCTGGTTCTACAGCTGTAAGAAATAGCTGTTTTGCTTGAGGCAAACTGATCTGATTTTGTCAGTCTGATTTAGCTGTGGTTGGAGGATGGATCCTGGAAAATCTTGGACCTTTAGCCTTTTGCTTCCTAATTGGTTATAGCTTGATGTTGAACAAGATACAACTGTAGCCACTTATTAAAAAAAAAAATAAGATAGAGAGGAGTATAACATACCAAAAATAAATTTCTGGGCCATCAAAGTGAAAAAAAAAAAAAAAAGCACAGGAAAGGCTATCGAATAAGTCTTATTCCTAGTAACATACAATAAATGGTTGCAGGGAAAGGAAAGCTTCAGACAGGATTGTCTGAATTATCTCCCTCCCACCCCCAAATACCATAAGAATGGCAGCTAAATAATCCCTGGTCATCCAGGGCCCTACAGAAGAGTATCTATTAAAAAATGCCTTTTCTCGTTTGACTGAAACAAGAGTCACCTCCTCCTGATATTTGTGATGTCTGCAACAGGAGCTTCCTGACCAGACTGTGGCTAGGTATGCTTTATGAGAAGCCTGAGATTCAACTTCTAGTAGTTCACCTTCAGTAACAGAGAGTTCTGGGAAATTCCAAAAGAGAGCTCTTATTTTACAGCACTATTTGTAGATGCAAACTTAATTTTGAAGGTACTTTAAGTCCTATAAAAAGTAGGAGAGCTTACTTTCTAATGAAACCATCAACGATTGTGGACTCTGTTCCAACAGGTATCACATCAGTTATCTTAGCACATTCAGACTGAGATACAAAGACTATTTGCATTTAGTTTTACACGATAGTAGTCCAAGAGCTGCTCGGTTTTACTGTATGAATGAAAAATGAAAGGAAAGAAAGTACAAATCATGGTAGGGAATTTTTACTGATATATATGTATATGAGGGAATGAATGGAAATTGTACCTCATCTATATGATACTATGACCATGGGAAACTTGCAGAAAGCTCATGAAGTTCCATTTCATGAATGTGGGACGAAATTATGCCACGCACGTATCCGTAGGTAAATGAACAGAAATGCAAAACAAAGTCTTTATTCATAGGCAGAGCTGTGGCTTTGCAGATCTGCTCAAAATCCAGCTGAAAGCTTTGACCCATCTGAAATGTGGGATGCCTGGCTGTTGTGGAATGTACTGCTGTGGTTCATGAGTGCTCGAGCTACGAAGAATAACAAATACCTCCTTAGTTTGAGAAGGTCATTCCTATAGGCTTATGCAACTTATTAACCACCTATCTTCTTTCATGTGGGCAGTTATAAGTACCTTCATGCTAGATGCCACTGAAAGTAGACCCTATATGATTTCCTCTATCAGGAAAATCAGATGTAGTGGTCATTGCACACATATAGCTGAGCTGAAATACATGGGAGTCTACTAAGCTCTCAGCACCACTTTATCATTTTATTTATCTTCTTGTTGCTTTCTCTAAATATAAGGCTGGCACAAAACTTCTTGCCCATCCAACTGGCATTCTCTGAGCTCTGGTGAAACAGACAGATGTCTTCTGCTCAGCTCACTCCTTACTTCTACCAACTGTGCAGCGTGATGGGGGTCAACATCTGCCCCACAACATTGAGGGGGAAGGAAAATGAAAGAGAAAAAAATGCTAAGTCCTGTGCAAAAGTCTTCAGGCTGACCATAGAAGCAAAAATTTTAGCTGTGTAAACTGGCAAGATTAGCAGACATAATCTTTGTCTTGTTAGCAGATAATTAGAAGGATGAGAGGCTCGCTAGCCCAAAGCATTGTAGATTTCATTCAAACACATGCATTTAGGAGACAATCAACAGAACCAAGGCATCAGAAGTTTAAATGAATTTTTTGTGCAGGACTGAAAGGGAGACCTCACATCTTTTTGGGAAAATTCCCATGTGAAGTACAAGAGATCTCTCATTTCCAGCTACATGAGACACTGTTTTCAGGTTTTTATAGAAAAATGATTCTTTTTATAAGTTAAGTTTTTAAATTTAAAAAATGAAAACATATTTTATTAACTTTTGGTATATAATAAATTTCAAGTTAATATATCTGGGGATAATTCATGACATGCTGACCAGATTCGTGACTTTTGTTACTTCTTTAAATACATTCATATTTTATTTACAGTGGATTTAATTAGTCATAGGTTTGGTTTTTTTTAAAAAAAAAAAAGTATATATCTACAGATAACACAAATCCTGTCATAAAGAAAGTATTTACAATGTGAAGTAATGAACTTTTTTAAAATTAGAATTTGACATTTTTAACTCAGCAGTGTCCTTTGCAGGAGTAATGCAGATGCTTTACACAGATAAACTTGAGTCATATTTAGCCATTTCTATCTATGGGTAGCATTCTTTCCCTGACAATCTCCTCTTCCCTTCTCTTTTCCTCAAAAATATACAGAAATAGAATAACAAGTTGTCAGAATTTTTTCTTAGAGAAGTACTCTACAAAACACTTGCTGAGTAAGAAATAGAATAGTTTTATATTTTATCTTGTCTGAACACCTGGAATCTAATAAGCGTATTTGGAACGGTAGGGAATAGCCCTGAAATGGAACTCAAACAACAAATCTACATCCTAAAACAATCGAGAAAAGGTCTGGGTTTGGAGGAGAGCACTTACTGAGATTGTCCTGAGTTCTGTTGACCAAGTGCTAGAGGTATGATTTTAACTTTTGGTCTTCTTTCTCAATAGAAAGATTTCAATGTATTGAGTAGTATATGTCAAGAGACTATTAGTTCTTGAAATTTGACACTTATGAGGTAAAGAGAACTAGCAAAATAGTTTTCTTTTACTGTGGGAATGTAGGCATAATGTTACAGTTGCTATAAAGATACTAGTCTAGGTCATGTTTTATTTCAAATCGTATCTTTCCAGTTACAAGATGCAGCTAAAATGAAAATTAAACCTTGATTTTAGTGTAGCTCCTTCAGTAAACACAACTTTTGGAATAAGAGCTGCATTTATTTTGGAACAAGCACTGTTTAAGAATATAACATTTAATCCAAATGCATTTGTTTCTATGAACAAGCAAAATAGGATTGTTCAGTTAGAGCACTTTTAAAGTCATTGTCTAGGAAAATGAGCTTGTTAAAAAATTCACATTCTTAGTCCTTAGTGTTTATAATAGCTAATAGTTTAAACAGCTAATAGCCTTAATTTTTGTTTGTTTATTTTACTGTGCTATTTTAAAAGTGAAAGGTGGGGGCTAGGATTTTGTTGTGGTTTTGGTTTTTTTTTGGTTTTTTTTTTTTTTTTACACTGTAAGCTTCACTTTATATTCTTAAGTTTAAAATGGGAATGTTTTGAAAGCCTTCACAGCCTGTTTTAATTCCTTGACTGTTCATCCACAAATTGTCAGATAGAATGAAGTGGATTTCAAGAACTCTCTTTGTTCTTCATATCCTGTGCCTGACCCACAGGTAATCTGCACCTTTTTTCCTCAGCGACAAATAATTGTGGTGGGAAAGAAGAGAAAATGTTAGGGTCACAAAGTGCAGGCTAGACAGAGATGACAGGTCCTGCCGATTGAGTGCCAGTGTTGAGAACCTGCGAACCGTAGTCTCTGCATTTTCACATGGATTTGCACTGTATGTTAACAGGCGCTCTGTGATGATGGGTTAGGAAGTTCAGCACTTCAGCCTCAACTTGAAAGAATGCACAGAGAATTTCATATCTTTAGCAAGCACAGCAAAGGCGTATTTGGCACAGGTCATACACATATATATGGGATATAGGTGATGTGTTCTATGTAATGGCAGTTTTCTAACCTGTGTGCACACTAGGTGTTTCACTATCCTTCTTGTCAAGCAAAAACCATAGATTTACTTGTCAACTTTAGTGACTACTGTTAAATAATGTTGAGATCCTTGTATGTTATTTTTCTAACATTAGAATAGAGATTAATTGAAAAAATCCACTTTTTGTTTCGCAGGAAGATAATCACAGCTTTACATAAAAAGGTGTAGAAATCAACAGATTTATAAAGAAAAAAAAGTCATTCACAAAGCAGCTTTGTAATATGCAAGTGTTGCTTGGAAAAACATTCCTTGACAATCTGAAAGCTGATGTTACCTGAAGAAGTACATAATCATAGCTTATATAAGTGATGAGTATTTGTGGAGCAGATAATCTGAAAGGGTATATACCTTAAAAGGTATATATCTTATTTCTGTAACAGACAGAAACAGAGATACTGCTGTCATAAAAATCTGCATAAAAAGCAGCCGTGGACACTACAGGATTTTTTTTTCTTAAGGTTTTTTCAGATACATCACATTTATAAAGGATTGCAGCTTTAACTTGTTTTGCCAGATCTGTTCTCACATGTACATGACCAATTTTCTCTGCTGTTCAGTAGGGAAAATGAAGCAGTGAATATAATTGCGTAATGACAGATATGAGAGGAACAGAGAATCTCAGCAATCATTTCCTGTGAGTTGGCCAGTTTCCAAGCTGTCTCAATGGGCACACTGATGTAAAGGCAAAATGAAAATAGCTTGTTCTGAAGGTTGGTTGTTGCAGGATGGAGGGTTGCCTCTCTCATTTGGCTTTGCAGACTAAAGGTATTGAAACAATTAGTTGACAGTGTGGTGTTAGTTTTCTCACGACAAATTAAGAAGATTAACCAAATGTGGAAATGTCTTTTAGCTATAATAAACATATTCAGGACTGTGGGATTTCATCATCCTCTGAATTTATATATATAATGTTATTCACATTATTCCTTTTCATAATGTGCAAAGTTGACCAGACTTATCTTACACTCACCATTTATTCAAAGACAGCAGAATTATTAGATATATTTTTGTTAGTTTTGTAATACAGAAAATGCTAGCCGTTACGTCATTCTACTTGGCATGTAGTATTGGCACAGATAATAAGAACTCTTGTAACAGCCTTAATCTCTCTTTTATTATTGTTATTAGTTTTCCTACAGAAAATTGAGTAGTGAGGCATGTTTTACATAATTATGGCAGAAGGGTACAACTTGATGGGGGGTAGTGAAGGAGCAAAGTAGTATAAATATTTGTAGAACATTTCTGCCATAACTTAATGTATTGCATATGAATCTTTATAAAGATCCTAAGTTAGTTTAAATGAATTATTCCAGAAGACTACATAGGTCCAAGCATTTTTATGAGCTGTGAATGATAACTGTGGAGCATCTTTGGGAGTTTTTGGCTCATCGTACAAAAACAAACAAACAAACAGAAATTAAAAACAACAAAAAAAAAGAGAAAGAGGAAAAGTTAGCAGGAAGGAGATAGCAAATGCTTTGGGAATGGAGGAGGGAGAAGACACAAGCTTTCCATGTATAAGACGTAAGCTAGACTCATCTAGTCATTCATTTTCAATTGTTGGTTTTCTTTGGCTTGCTGCATTTCACTGGAGACATATTTTCACTCAGCAAATGATTGCAGCAGTTTTACAGAGCACCTGCAAGCACATATCTGCAGCTGTTTCAAGCCCCAAAGCAGAGATGATGGAAGGGAATGTAGAAGCAAGTCTCAGTTACTCTGGTCAACGTTTGTTGGTTTAATTAAGCTGCTGCAGATTTGTTTCAAGGTAAACTACTAGTTGAAGCACTGAAGGATCCAAGGGACACAAACACAGACCCATGCAAGCGGGTTGTGCAAGAGAACACCAAAGATCAGGGTGGACAGTAACTTGTTAAATAATTATAGATTTGCTAAGTTACACGTGCTGGTGTTCTCCTTTTCCCTTAGGCTAATTGCTAAGTCCACAGAGAACCGCCAGGATCACCATTAGCATCACATCTTTGAACATGCGTTGAGCATGTTGCTAATGTTTTGTATCACTGTCTCCCTCATCTGAACTTGCACTTCAAAAATATATAGGAAATGTCTCATTTCTCTCCCTTGACAATAGCTTTTGCTAGAGTCTCCTTTCTACAGGATTTTAAGTCTTCCTGCATTTCACAGCTTACTGCCTCTCCTGCCATCATTCCTGAAATAAAGCAGCTTGCTCTTTCCATTTGCAGAAGATACATTTTTCTCTCTGCCTCAAATTCTTTCTCAAAATTCTTTCTAATTCTCTGTGAAGTCTGTTGAACAAACCTCCCCAGCTTCCAGATGACACTTAGTTGACATAGGTCTGAGGGTGCTGCCTTGGGCAGCTGCCAAGAGGACCAGTCCTACTGCCATCACCCATCCCCCTTCTCCCACTGTTTCCCATAATGATGGCACAGAAAGCTTACCAAGAAAAAACAACCGTTCCAGGTTTCTGACCAACTTTGCCCTGTTATTGCTGGCCACAGCTGCAAGGGATCTGGAGCAGAGATCTGAATCACAGCAGCATCACTACCCCACACTCTTTGCGAATACCTGCCCTATCCTATATCTGCCCCTCATACACAAGACATATAGCAACATGAACAAGGTCTTTTAAAGCTTTCATATGTTTTAGTAACCCAAATCTCTTTTTCAAATATGAATTAAGCATTATGTCAAGGGTTTCATTAAAAGTAGTGCAGTTTAGAAGACCTATGAGAGAATAGGGTTTAAATGCCTAAGGTACTTTCCCCTTCTGGAATTGTGATGCCTGAACTATACCAAATGCATTTTGCTTTTCAGGGATTGATCCCAAAGTGCAGAGCTGCATCTCAGCCTGTCTGACTGAAATCCAAATGTTCAGTGCAAACATGTCATCACTTGTAGACCCTCGTGAAGATTTCGAACTGGATACACTGAAGGTGCAAGGTCAACACCTTTAGGAGCAAAACACAGCTTGCTGCATAATCTTTATACATAAACTACAGGATATTTTTGCTCCTTACTTGCCAATTCAGCCTATTTTAAAAGATAATCCAACAATTTTAATGTTCTGCTTTGGAGGTCACTGCTAAGCCAATCTATCATAATAAAATATATCTGCATAAATAACATATTTATAGTGTTTCTACAGACACTTTCAATATTAATTTCAGATATCACTTTGTCAGAGAAATTTGGAGAATAATACTAGAACTATTTGCTCTGAAAATTTTACAAAACTCTCAATATGTCCATAAAGTTTGAAGTGGTAAGCCTGTGAACAAACCAGTTTGGTTTGGGGTTTTTTTCTGAATGACTGTTCAGCTCTAATTTTATTCCTGTCACAGAAATTTTTTGGGAAGTACTTGATTTTTTGAGTCTTTGTATTTTTATTGAAATATATCTTTGCAAAAATATACCGGTTGGACGTATATACTTAATTTGTTGGTCAGAGTCAAACTTCATTTTAGTGTAGCCCCAGTCATGGTTCATAATGAGGAAACAGCAATTTTTAAATGTTGACTGTTTGTATGGATGCATGCTTGTAAATAATCAGGAGGCTGAACAGTGTCTCAGTCTTTGCTCATGAACAAAATGCTTTGTGCAAAGCAAGCAGGTGAAAACAAACACAAGGTGTTCTGAAGGAAGATTGAACCAGATCAATTAATGGTGGGCAGATAATTAGCTTCTTTGAAGAGTTATTCCTAAATAACTTTACTGCTAAAAAAGCAATTGCTAAATGAATGGTTTTCCTTCCCATGTTTAGGGGTTGAAAAATGCCCCATCACGTATTAGTCCAAAGTCCATGTCACCTAGACAGCATGAAAAAATACCTGGCACTCAAAGCTCACATTTAGCCTCAAAGCAGTGTCCTGCCACTCAAGAAGAACAAAACAGTTGTGCACTGTTTGTGACCTTCCTTTAGTTGTAACGTAGTGTCAATCACACTAGTCTTTAATCCTTTCCAAATTCTAACACATATCTCTTGTGCTTGAATTTTACTTCATTCCCTTCCTGACTTGACTTTTTTCTTCTTTTACTGACAAAAGAGCACATTGTCCCTCTCTATTAGATTCAATATTTCACCTGAAATTTGTTCATGACCTTTTCTTTACTTTCCTTGATTTCTTGATACAATTTCTCTATCTTTACCCTACCCCACCAATTTCTTTTCCCCCTTTTGCCTGAGATCGTTAAATTTGGAAGTTTATTGAGTTATTCCTTCTTTGAACTACTCCTGTGTGAAGCTAATCTTCTTCCGTTAGTTTTGTGATTACTTAAAAAAAATGTTTATTTTCCCTAGATTTCTATTTTGAATCCTCTTCTCCAGCAACTTGTTCCAGCTGTTATTCATGGTCTCCAAGCTGAGAGAGGAGGTTATTGACTTGATTTCCATGCTACATGGAGAAGCTTAACTTTTCTGTCCATGGAGACTCTGAGAAGTCACTGGGCAGTAGAAAAGAAACTAAAATGGAAAGTCACAGTCTCAGGAGAGTGTCTCTTCGATAGCTTCCACTCAGTTCACATTTGAATCATTAGCTTCACAGGCATTTGGATGGACAGTTCCTTTCATCTTTAAAGAAACAAACAAACAAAAAAAACCAAAAAAAAAAAAAAACCACCTTAATTTCTGTGAATTTGCTAACTTGATGAAGAAGCTTCTGGCTTTTTTTTTTTTTTTTTTTTTCTAACGAAGCTGATTTTCAAAGCCTGACACCATATGTTCACACTTGTAGTTTCAGCTGTGCCTGTATGTCTAATACATTTTGTCTGCTTGGGGAGGAAATTCACTGTATGGTAGTTAAATATGAGCAAATGTAGTATTGTCTTTCCTGTATTGGTTGCCATCTCTCCAGCACAACCTATGTATGTGTAAAATGCAGAACAGTATATATTACAGCAAGAATAAGTACATGTTTTATGTTTGCAAAAGACCACACCTTGTTCTTCAAAGTTTTTCAAAAGTTTCTGAGGTATTTTTTGTAGATCATGTGAGGCCAGATAGACTTATTCAGCTTTTTTCTTATCTGAGGTTGTTGACCTCAGGAGAGGAGGAGAAGGTTACAGGGTCAAAGTCTTTTCCTCCTTGGAGCTTGCTGCTTGCTGGGAGAGGGTTGGCTGGAAAATAGATGTTTTAGAAAAAGAGCTGAGGGTCATGATTTTAATTCTGTTAGGGAACAGCTGGTTTGAGTTTCTTTCCACTTCTATCTTCCCTCCCTTCCTCACAAATCCATGGAGAGAAAAAAATTTGTTCAGAAGAAAGCAGTAACACGAAAATAAGGGATTGCAATATTTTCATGTTTAAAATACGTCATGTTTATTATAGGATTTTGCATTAAGAGACTAAAGAGGAAACTATTACAATTATTAAAATAATTCCATTATTGTTTCAAGCATTGAATTGAGATTGATCAAGCATGCCAGAGGTTCATATGGTCTTCTGCCAAAAGTTAAATTGTTAATACTAATTTTCTAATGTTGGGGTTTTTTTTGTGGATAAACAATATGCATTAGGATTTTTAGCTTAGGGATGGACAAAGCTAATTATGAATGTATCATGTTAGTTTGCATACAAGTCACTGAAGAACGATGGTTCTATTTGGCTGTTGCTGTTTAGAGTTTTCTTCATCTTTGCATGCTGCTTTCATGCACCAAGACCAAAGAGAGAGAAGGAAACTCACAACTCTCAAATGAATGGCAAACGAGTAACAGATTTTTTGTATGCGCTCCTCTGAAACACTGGCCTCAGGCTGTGTTGGTGTGTGGCTCAACAGCAATCAGAGGTCATAATTTCATTGGCGGTTAGCATCAGGTTTAATTTTTCTAATATGTTACATTTACCAAAATGTCTGGTTTCAGTTATGCCTTGACTGAATTCACTTTGAGCAGCATGATGTTTTAAGGTACCTGAAAGGCTACAAGAACGTTTATGGAACACATATGCTAATTGTTTTTAACCACTTTCCTTTCTAAACACAAAAATGTGTGTTTGGAAACTCATTTAACAGTAGTAGCTAATGATAGTGTGGATTTATTCTAAGAAATAAGCACAATGAATAGGTAAAATAGTTTTTTTAACAAGACTGCCATCTACTGATTTCCACAATTAAAAATATACCCGATGAGTAGATTTTTCATAGTTTTTTATAGCTTTATTTTTGAGATTTGCAAGATCAAGATAATTACAAAGTCTTTCTGACACCCTAGGAATGCGACCAAGTTCACATTGATGACGTGTCTTCTGATGACAATGGTCAAGATTTAAGGTACGAGAGAACTGAACAAGATAAAACATTACAAGTTATTTAATGAGCAAGAGATGAACTGCTGTAATGCTTACAGTAGCCCACTCTCTTTTTAGACAGCAGTTTTTAGCTGTCTTAGCCTTTGTAACCCAGCAGAGTAACTGGTGGCTGAATGTAGCCTATTGCCTTTTGTTAATCTGGAGTTTTTCTTATCTCTGACTAGCACCTATAACTTTGGAACAGATGGCTTTCCTGCAGCTGCCACCAGTGCAAATTTGTGCCTTGCGACAGGGGTGCGTGGAGGAGTGGATTGGATGCGAAAATTGGCTTTCCGCTACAGACGAGTAAAAGAAATATATAATACCTACAAAAATAATGTTGGAGGCAAGTGACTGGAGTATCTAAAAAATATAAGATTAAAAGTAGTAAGAGAGAAGAACATTTGAATTGTGTTTCTTTTTTAACAGGGTAGTGATTAGTGAGCCATTTAGTTTGCAGGGTGTGGAAAATTGTCTCTGAGCTAATAAAAGCAAAGGAAAATGAGAGAACAGTGCAGACATGCCCTTATCTACTCCACAGGTCTACTTGGTCCAGCAAAAAGAGAGGCTTGGTTACAACTAAGAGCAGAAATTGAAGCTTTGACGGATTCTTGGTTAACACTTGCACTGAAAGCGCTCACCCTTATTCACTCGAGGTGAGTACAAAGAGTATGGGATAGTTAGGAAGTTCTAGGTTTCTGATGATCAGCTAGGTTTGCTGATGATCTAGAAAAGGCTACCTGGTCTGGTGGGCAAAATGCTGAACCTGGAGTACATTCTCATTCCTTGATCTCCTGTAAAGTAAAGTAGAAAAAAAAAAATCTGTCTTTTTAAGTAGCAATAATAATATTGAGGGGTAAGGTTTTCCTTCTTTGTTTTGATTTGTTCTCTTTTGCTTTGTTAAAAAAAAATGTTTGCATTTTCTCTTCCGTAGGACAAACTGTGTGAACATTCTGGTAACAACTACTCAACTAATTCCAGCTCTGGCAAAAGTCTTGTTGTATGGACTAGGGGTTGTATTTCCCATTGAGAATATTTACAGTGCAACTAAAATAGGTGAGCTATTTTTATAATGTTGTGATACATCTGAAGCTGTACTTCTAAATAAAAGATTACTACACTCTATAGTTATTTCTTACATGCATTCACGGTAGCAAATATAGAGATCAGTGATCTGATCTCCCGATCTCCCGAAACACTTTTCATGCTAAAGCATACTAAAAGTGGTTCTCAAATATTTGACATGATCCAGCTCAGAAATTTCATATAGCTCTGTTGCTGCTGATGCGGCCTCTGTTAGGAGGAAATAGAATTGCTTTTTTGACATTTCTCAAAACTATGAAGCTATGTAGCAGCTGAGAGGCTTTTTAGTAGGCTGTAAATACAGAACACTGAAGTCTCCCCAGATTAGCAGAGGAAAGCCCTGGCACCATTTGTTTTCACGGGCTCTGGGGCAAATTTTGGTAAACGATTTACCAGAAGCAAGAATATTTTTCAGCAGAATGTAATTATTTAAGTTCATTTGTACTGACTGCAATAAGCTTCAGCCAAGCAAATGTTTATTTTTGGTTTCTGGTTTAATATAAAAGATGTTATTCTGAGTATGTAGAAGAACATAGGACCAGATGGCAGCAGTGCTTCTAGTTTTTAATGTGATTATGATATATCTGTTCTGTCTCAGATTCCCTCAAAATTGTGGGCTATGTGAAAACATTTTTCATGTGTTCTTAAGTATCTACAATACAGGACGCTCAAATGGCTGAGAAAAAATGATGGATTGTTTTTGTTTGGGTTTTTTGTTGTTTTTTAAAAAAGTCTTGGTTGAGAGTTTTATGTAAAAATTTAGAAGCATTACCATAGATTTAAAATTGTTTCCCGGATAGAAATGTTATGGCATTCTATGTCAAAACTTTAAAGTAAGTGAAAACTCTGATTTATAACACTTAAAATACACATTTTGATTAAAACATAGTTTAATAAGTACTCACTTGTGACTTCACATACACAACACAGTAGGGTATTTTTGGTAAAATCCCTTCAGTCACTGACTGCCACGGGAAATTGTGAGATTTTTGTAACATGACATGATTAATAATTTTCAAGCACTGTTTCGACCTACTTAGTGTTTGAGATTTCTTGTGCCTTGGGCTACTGTTAAAAGGTGTCAATGAGTAGTTTGGCTTCTCCACTGACTAGAAACCAATTTTTAAATTTCCAACCTCTTTTTTCTTATGCTGGTATTGTTCTGTAGCTGAAAAAACTATTTTGAAAAATATTATTTTTCCCATTGGTTGCTGTAGACACACAGGTAAGTATGTGCCATGACCAGGGTGAATGGGGATGACTGAGAAAACTCAACTGTAAGCATTTACTTTCTTTCTGGTTTCACAGTACCAGTACCTGACACGTCTCAGTATAGGTACCTAGGTGGATAGGACCATTTCCTCCAGTCTGTGCAGCGAATAATGAGCCACATTAACAGATCCCAGTGCAGGCACAAGGACCTTTCCCATGTATTAAATTACAGGCATTTCAATCTACAACTTTTGAGTGACCTTCTAAGTCAAGATATTACTGTTTCAGGAGCTGTGATTGATCTTGTCATAGATTGTGGAGAAAAAGCTAGAATTTCAACTCAGATTCAATCAATTTTATCAGTTCAGGATACTGGCCAGAAACAGGCAGTATAGAATTCTCCAGGTGGGGAAATTCCCCCTGAGACCTGTCTCAGATTAGAGAAGGAGACAAGAAAGATGGTCTTGTGGACCTCTATTATACTATATCTACCATGATGTGTGTACTAAGACACCTCACAGAGCAGATTTTAGGGTTGCCTGTTCAGGTGCTATGGTGGGAGTAAAACTGAGGTCAGCCTTAATATGCCATCCTGAAGGAGAGGCTCTTATCTCCCATTAGCTCTTACTTATTTGTCATAGTTTGGGTAGACATGGGCCAGAAAGTGATTTCATAGAATCAAAGAATGGTAGGAGTTGGAAGGGACCTCTAAAGATCATATATTCCAACCCCCATTAACCCTGTCACTAGATACAACATAAAAAAAGTGATGCCTCCTTCTGACATCCACCATTTAGATAACTGTAAATATTAATAATATTCTCCATGCCGTCTCCACCCCCCCAGCCCCAATTCCCACAGCCTTTTCTCATAAGGAAGATGCACCAGTTCCCTGATCATCTTGGTGGCCCTGCACTGGACTGTCTCCAGAAATTCTCTGTCCCTCTTGAACAAAGGAGGAGTCCAAAAATGGACACACTACTCTAGATGAGACCTCACTAGGGCAGAGTAGAGGGAGAGCAGAACCTCCCTTGACCTGCTGGCCATACTCTTCTTGATGCATCAGAGGATGCCATTGACCTTCTTGGTCACAAGGGCACATTGCTGGTTCATGGTTATTTTATTAGCAACCAGTACTCCCAGTTCTATTTATTCATTTTATATCATTGATTTATTTGATATCATCCTATTGCTACTTATCCTGAATAGTCTGATCTTTTTCTTTCAGGAAAAGAAAGTTGTTTTGAGCGAATAATTCAAAGATTTGGAAGAAAAGTAGTGTATGTTGTTATAGGGGATGGTGTCGAAGAAGAACAAGGCGCAAAAAAGGTAATGGCCCTTTTTCAGTGAGGGTTGATTTGAAGAGTCTGAAAGCAAAATTGTTTTTTCTTCAACATGAGACAGCATGTATTGACATTTGGGTTTTGTATCATTGCTTTATGATATTGCTTTTGTGCCAAGAACAAAAAGTTCTGTTTTCATTTGCATCCCAAAATACTACATAGGATGTTAGGAATATAAGCAAAAAGTAGTGATTCTTACTGATTAAAAGTAGTGTGCTATTTGACTATATGAAATATGTGTCACACCTTGAAAACATGTGTTGAATTGGACTAGGTATACGTAGATTTCACTTTTCTTCCATCCATAATTTGGATTCTACATTCTACCTGTGGCGTGTCCTGCATTCATAACCTCAGGATGCTATTTGACTGTGCCTTTAGTGTTTTTTATTTTCTGGGAAGAATGGAAATTTTTTTATTGTTTTTTTCTCAGAGCAGAGTAAGCTCCATAAAAAGCAACACTTCCCACTGAAAAATAATAGGCAATATTCCTAACCTTGCTATTTTACCCAAGTATAGCAGATACAGACTCTTGGAGGAGTGAGACATACTGTTGGCTATTTTGATAACAGGAGAAAGAATAGGAAAATGGGCATTTCTGTTCTTGTTTCCTGTTGCAGGTGAATTGCTTTTACACAGCTGCTTTTTCTTCCACAAAACTCAGTATCTGTTTCCAGTGTAATTTGCTAAATTGGAGAAGTGAATTTAATTAGTCTGTATGATGTTTTAACAGCCATTCACTGGGTTTGCTTCGTGAAATCTGGGGTTTGTGCCCACAAAGCATTGCGGGTTGTTTCCCGGCTCAGCCCAGCACTTTGCAGAGTCTCAGTTTCATATATCCCTTTGGCGGACTGATGGGAACAGTTTGCTTCTTTCTCCTTCAGAAATGCCTTTCATCTTTGTGGAGAAATGTTTTCCCGCTGTAAATGATTACATTTTAAAAGCTGCATTTAAGATCAGGAGGGGAAAAAAGAAGTCTTCTCTTTGTTCCTTTTCTGTTGCTCAGTGAAATAGTGTTGTATATGATAATGGCTGGGGTAGTCCTTTCAGTAACATTATCTAATTCAATGCTTTTTTTCAACAGGAAACATGATTCAGAAAAGCATAAGAAAAAGCCTTCCAGTCACTAAGAGGAGTAGCAGTATAGAAAGTTCCTTTGTGCCGTTACTTCTGCATATTCTTTCTTGGTGGGTGGAGGGAATTTTCAGATTCAAAGCATTATTAGATGCTCTGGATTAAATTATCTATGGCAGAGAAGTCAATAAGTAGACCAATAGCCCTGCCTTTCTGCAGAAACTATTAATTTGATTAAGGAAAATGCTTCTGTGATTCTTGCCTGCTTCTTACTCCACCGAAAAAGAAGTCACTATTTCACACTAAGGCAGGATTTGCCTGCGGGATTTGCAGGAGTTTTGACCCTCCCATCCTGCAAAATCAGGAACCACACAGTGCCTTGCAGTACAAGGAGATGTTCCTAGGTCAGATTATGTCTTTTTGGTTCTCTGCTCCCTAGGCTGTTTTTAGGATTATTGGGAAGAATGAGCATGGGAATACACCCTAGTGTATACTGTGCTTCAGTTTAAAGACCTATGCCCTGTCTAAGGGATAAATGGTATCACTGTATTAGAAAACAGTAAAAGTCTAGACCTGCTCTGGGCAAATAAAATGGGAGAAGATTTACACCCACAAAAACACCCAAGGTCCATCAACCAAAGTGGCATAACTATCTCATGATGTACCTTATTGCCTTGCTTGTCCCCTGAATCTTGTTAACTGGTCCTGAACCTTGTTAACTGGTTCTGAACCTTGTTAATTGGTTCCTTCCTACCTTCCTTCCCATCAGCACATTTCATTTTGTGAGACTCTCAGGACAGGGTCAGCTTTTATCTTACAGTTTTGTACATCAGTTTTCTGAAGGGGTTTGGCCAGTAGTAAAGCACTTAGTATATGTAATTTTTTTTACATTTCTTAGAGTGTCAACAGTACATCTTTATTTCAATAGCACTTCATTGATTTCATATAAGCTATAATGCCTATTTTTACATAAGCATATAAATTCAAGCCTATTTAATTGGAGTTTTTTTTTAATTCTATGTTCATTTAGTAAAAAGAGATGAACTTCTAGTTTAGGATTAAGAAAGTTAAGATTCGGTCTTAAAAATAATTTACCAATAATTTATCGATTGCTTCATCATAAAGATTTTCACTTACATCCTTTGTTCATGGAAAATCCTGGGCCAACACAACAGTAGGAAAAATAAAGGACACATTTTAAATCTTTTAATTATTGTCATTATTGTAAAAATTCAATAATGGAAACTTTTAAATTACATTTAAAATATCATTGCTCTTGTGAGAAACATTTTTAGGATAGACTGTTTTTTTCATAAAATGCCTCTTTTGATTGATGAGAATTAATACAATACACTAAGGAAATGACACACTCTTACATTTCATGTATCATGGGGCAAGCCATGGTATCAACACCTTTGTTTAGCTGTCACTTTCAGCAAAGTATTTTATAAGACAATTAAAAATCTCAGGATGTTTGCATTGCAGACCAGGGGATAATCATACCCCTCTGGATTGGTTCAGCAACTAGCCAGCTTGGCTGTAAAGCCAGGGTTCACACAGAGGTTGCTACCTTTGGATCAGCTTTGCTGGGAAAAGGGGGAGAGAAGAAGAGAGAAATGGGCGTGAGAGCCAAAGGGTGCTCAGGGCAGCTGTCTGGCTGGCATCTGTGTGGGTGCTGTGGGTCAGAGCTGCTGCATCTTGAGTGCCATCATGGTGACACAGCTATTCACAGAATAACTTTCTGGGGTTTGCTGCCAGAAACTCCATTGTCTTGGCATTTTTTTTTGCTTTGCTTTGGTTTGTATTTTGATTTTTGTTCTGGTTTATTTTGTTGTGTTTTGGTATATTTTGTTTGAGCTTCTCTTTTGCCATTGCTTTCAGAGATGCAGTCAGGAATATTTGTAAGACAGAAAAAAAAGCCCAGCTCTTGGGTTTTTCTACTTAGGAGAATCCTCCAAAGGATTTCTAATTTGTGAGAGGAGACAAAGGAGGAGGCCCTCTGCACTGAGGAGCTGGATTTTACATCAGGTGTTTGAGGACAGCCTGGGCAAATTGGTTTCTCCCTTTGTCTCCACAATGGTCATGCTGTCTCAGAGGGATATTGGGAGGAAAAATCATAAATCTTTGTGGAGCAATAAATAGAATATAAATGGGTATCCAATATGCCACTGCTTTTAAGCTCACGGTCACACTGTGCTGGTCAGGTTTGGGATAGGAAGTAAAGACAACTGCTTTGCAAATCTGGCAGGACTACAACAAAAATACTGTGAAAGATGACAGAAACTGATGAGTTTTCTGTTCAAATCTATCACAAATCTCAGGAGTAAGATTTTAGTATAAATATGTATTCATTTAAGGGAAAGAGAAGAGCCTGCACTCTTTGGTGTGGCCATCAAAAAAAATCTCTCTTTTGCACCTTTATTTATAGAATAATTTGATTTTGTTAAATAATATAGTTGAAGTTTTGTTCTTTGAGTAAATACATGCTGAAAAAATAATATTGCTTCTATGTTAGAAATAAAATACATTCAATTTTTAGGTTGTTAAATAGTATTATAATGATTAGATATAGTAAATTTATTTCACTTTTCATACTTTTTCTACCAAAACCAAATTCAAACCTTTGCCACCATACTTCATTTCAAAATGTCTTCAAGATGAAATAATTTAAACATTCATAAATTTATTTATTACCATTTACAAAATGATTTATGTTTTTAAAAGAAAAAAACTTCATATTTACTCAGAAGATATTGAAATAGTACACAACATTATTGTTTTACTACCAGTCTAGTGTACATTCTTCCAATATGCAGTAGGAATATCTTTCTTATAACTTCATTAGATACTAATGCATCCAGTTACATTGCCTGTTTATTAGTGGTTACCATTTGTCATCCATTCTCCCACAGCAGCAAATGAGATATTAGCATTTTTCAGTGTGCTCAGAATAGAAGACACATGTTGCACATGACTTGTGTCCTAAGGTAAAAATTACAGCATATGCCCATGAACACACATGTGTATCTATGGACATACGTATGTGTGAGACTATATATACACACAAGCATCTACATATAGACACATATAGAGAGCTCTCTATTGGGTTTTTTTCCCCTTCTCTTAGCTATGAAGGTTATGGCATAGGGTCAGACTGACAGAGACCTGGATCGGCTGCATTTGACCATGCAGAGAACACCAGTGCAGACTCCAGCCTTGTACATCCACCACCTTCCTAGTGTGCTTTATTTCTTGGGAGTGTGCAGCTGGTCTTTTGACCTATATGAAGGAGAACTAAAATAATTATAATCGTGAGGTTTACACAAGCTCTTTGTTTTCATGGGACTCTCCAGAATCATTCCACACCCCACTTCTGCAACTCTATGAAGTAAATGGAGGTAAACTCCTTTCACAGGTAGACATAAATACAATGGAGGACACTTAAACGAATTTGAAATAGAAAGATATAGCTAAAATAATGACCACTTAAACATTCGGGTTAAAATCTGACTATAAACAGCTGAGAGTAATACAAAACTCGACATTTCATATGGGTATCTAACAAGAATCACTGCAATTCGATTTAGCAGAAGTTAACCTTTCTGTTGAATCAATCAGGGTCTTTAACTGCCTGGTGTGTGTACACTCTCTGGTGCTGAGGTTGTTACTAGGGAAGCAGTATAATGCTGGAGCTGCATGAAGTACAAGTTGGAAGCCAAGAATTTATTGCTACAATTCTCTCTGATCATTAGCTTGCTGTATGGCCTTGGAGGGTGTCCATGTCATTGACTCTTGGCTTCTGCAGAGACACTACGCAAAAGCAGATGTGCACCAAACTCTTTGCTGTGCCACATATTAGGTATGCTATTTTTGCCTCTCCAAGACAGTGGTTGAGGTAGAGCTAATACCAAGCTGACTAAGAGAAGCAGGGAGCTCTGACTGGCTGACAGGGAGAGCAGGTGGGTCCTACATGGCAAGGGGCTTGTGAGAGAAGAGGGAAACTGAAGCTGTGCAAGAAAGGGAGGCAACACTGCTGACAGCAGTGCAATCAACTGACAAATAGTGCACAGACCTGTTGGAAGCACAAACCTAAGCCCATTTTTTTTCCTTATATAATACCCCTATTAGGTGTTATAAATTCTGCCAGGAAGATCTCACAGCCAAAATAAGAGATAGATGCCCAGAAGCTTTGGGACAGTCTGAAGAACAGCATGATTAGAATTTTTTATTTTGTTTTTGTCTTGCTGGTTCATTCCTGTACATGGCACAAGAAATGAATCTTTTGGAAAGATCTGAGTTGGAAAGCAGCAGTGTCTGGCCTGACAGAGCTGAGAAGATAGACTATCTGTATAATGTAACAGTGGAGACACTGGGATGTGGAGTTGTAACTGAGTGAGCTAATTGCATCTAGGTTCTTTTGCTGATGGAACATAAAGACAGTACAGTGGAAATCTAGGTTGAAGATGTAGAAATACTAGGTGTCATAGTGTTTAACACTTCATTCTTAAAATATCATAAGTTTATGAAATATCATAAGCTTTTTTCCCAACAACAGCTCTATTTTTGTTCTCTCCATAAGCATCTATTGCTCATACATTTATCTTGAAGCTGACTTAGCTGTTTCTCAAAGTTTTGTAACAATCAAGAGCAAAATTAAACAGAACAGAAACTCTTCCAATGACGCTTCTTTGTGCATCATTTTATTTTCTTGCTGAGGATATTTCTTTGCTATAAAATCTAGGCATATTCTCAACGTTGGCATCTGTAATGTGTTCATACTACATTTTAATTCAGATCAGGAGTGCCATATTGAAGCAGATCTTCCAGTTATTCCACCCTACTATGCCTTGATTAGCATCCTGGACTTGTTTTAGGGGAAAAGCAAAAAACAAAACAAAACAAAAGAACAGATTTCTTTTGGTTAGAATTAAAGAACAATATGTTGTCCAGGTGCTCGCCAAATGCTGTCCAGCTGTTTATGGGCACTTTTTTCCACAATGGCAGACTAGAGCTATTCCAGCGAAGTGAAAACCCTGAAGCATGGGCACTCAGCACTATTTCCTTCACACTGCAGTCCCTTTAATTGTGCAGCTCTACTTGCTAACATTTGTCCTTCATTGAGTGTGCATTTTCAAGATTCCTTACAATGCTGCCTTGCTGATTGTGTACAACTCTTTAGTCTTATTAATATATTCATTAATTCAGTGTTACTTTCTGGGACTCTCAAGAGAGTAAGTGTTCCTTAACAGTTGCTGTTTGACTTCAGTGACACTTGTTGCAACTTACATGGTTGCATTTCTTTTAAGAATCTCTGTTTTACTCTATAAATTCAATCCAGTTCATCATCGGGTCATTATCTGGATTGAAACAGCATTCTTCTGAAAATAATAATTACTTATACACTGACAGATAAATGTTTACCTGAGCTCCTGAAGGCAAATTTATGATAGGCTCTGTGCCATTTGCCTTCTGAGATAGGTATACAGAAAAATCAAAGGGCTTACAGCTAACATGTAACTGTAGCCATAAAGTTTCACATTGTTTTCATAATTGTTCTCTAACTTAAAATTTGAGAAGACCTGAATGACAAAAACTGGTCAGCCTAGAAGTGATAATCAGAAGAAATGAAGTTTTCCCACTGGTTACAGTAGATTTGGGAATTTACTAAGGAGGTGCTGATGGAGGATGAAGAAAGCCTCTCTGAGAAGTTGTGTATAAAATGCTTGGGGAACTCGGAAGCTATTGTGATAACTTGCTTGTGGTTTGCCTCCTAAAGATACCAGGACATAACCTGACAAAATGAGATGTGAACATGGTCATGTAAGCCTTCAGAACATTGTTGAATCAAAACTATTTTCCCTTGGGATTTATAGAATATTTTCCTGCCAAAAGCTGACAGTTATCACTTTTTTATTTATGCAAAAATTATTGCTGACTCTCTAATCCCTGGTTTAGAGCATAAAGATAGTCCTTAATCAGACTTTTACCCTTCATGGATGAGGTAATGTGTGCTTTTTCCTGGTATTTGTGGTTTTGGTTTATTCAGGTTCAGCCTATTTGTGCTCCAGACAGATTTTATTAAACCTAATAGGAAAAATATATGTATTTATTTTAAAATTGTGCCATATGGAAAAAATGTTTTAAGATTAGTGCTAACAATGAATGATGTTATACAAACCACTAGGATAAAATTCCTTTCAAAGTGATGTGGGCAACACATGAGCTTTTCTGAATCACCATGGATGTGTTCTTAACTTACCTACCAGAGATAGTTCCACAAGGAAAAAACACATTTTGATAGAAAAGAATACCTTCACTTCCTCTATTTTTTGGGTTTTTTTAATCAAATTCTGTGCCCTTCCTCAAACTACACACATGCATCATATATTGGTTATTTTTTTCTTTTTTTTTTTTTCCCAGCAGCATGCTGGAATCAGTTTTTCTAGTAAAAGGATGAGAAACCCCTCCTTTCCTTGTGTCTCCTAATGTGTTTGCTGTTGTTCCTGTCAGTAAATAGGTTTGCTGTTATTCATATTGTATGCTGAGGAAGTGGGTCAGAGAAACCAGAGATATGTGTAAAGGATTCGACTTTTTAAGAGCTCTTTTTCTCTCCTCCCAGTGTTCCCTTATCCTTCAGAAAGACAATGGGTGGGTCTAAATACCAGAATGCTTGAGGTTATTTTTACATGTTGTCTGTGCTGTTCACAGCATGCTATGCCATTTTGGAGGATCTCGAGCCACTCTGACCTTATGGCCCTTCACCATGCCTTGGAACTGGAGTACTTGTAGCAGCTCAGCAGCACTTTGAAACCTCAGAGCCTCCTTCTGCCCATGGACGGGATGCCTGTGTCTTGTGTCAGCATTGGACTACAGAACTTTGTGATTTCAACATGTTGACATACAGCTGCAATTGGTCTTAACCCTTGCCCTTTCAGTAAATGGAGGAGCATGTCTTTTTTCTTCAGAACAGCTGTTGACTCTGGTACTGTGAGTCCAATGAAAATAAGCCATGCGAATTTTTGAACAACTCATCTTTACCATATTTGCTACCAAAAAGAAATAGGGAAGGAGGAAAAAAACAAACAAAAAAAAAAACGGAAAAGGTTCATACCTGTGAAGAAAAAAATAAAAGGACCTGAAAATGCTTTGTAGTTTTTAGACTCTTCAATGTGACACATCCAGTTTCTTCAACACAGCAAACGTTATTGCACAATGAAGACTTTGATTTTTCAAAATACCAGTGGAGTAATTTTCTTGTAAAAAAGGTTTACTTTTTGATTTCTCATACCCAGGGTACTCTGTACATCTTTACTTATTTATGAACAGACTATATTTTGACATCGTATAACTGAGGATATGTATAATAGGATTAAAGGCTATTATAAGCCTTTGCCTTATGGTACAGCAACTACTTTTGATTTTAGCACAATACAGAGTAGTTTAAAATATGTCTAATTTAAACTAATAGGTACATCACTGAGACAATCGTGTACAGGAAGAATTTTTTGTGTAAATTTGTAATAATGAATGATTCTTTTACATATTGTTAAGGTAAATGCTATTGAAAGATAGTAATGCCTTGTTGGTTAAGAATGAGGCCACATGTGCACAAACTGTTGTGCAGTGCCTTATCAATGCGTTGGTTATAAATATGTAGATAATGGATTTTTTTAGATAAATTTGTCAAGACCAAAAGCATGGATGTCAAGTGTCAATAGGAATTGGGATTTGTTCTTTTCAGCTGTTTCTCTACATTTTTCTTCTCCCACTTACTCTGCTTATGAAAGGATTGATTTCTTTCCCTTCCCTAAATGAATACGGATAGAATACAACTGAAGAGGATTGCTCTGCTGTCTTCTATTTCCTTTTTTAAAGTTAGAATGTTAGCCATTTTTTACTTATTGAAAAATGAGTTAGAAAATTCATTCCATAAATAAATAAAGAACACAAATATATTTTGAGACATGACTTAAACTGGAATCTTGGTACCAAATAGTTTTTGTCTCATCCAAAAAATGAAGTAAATTGTCATCATTGTTATTTTTAGAAATTAGAAATGATAATATTTTTGAGAAATTGAACAGGAATACTCATATACATTTAAGTTTTTTAATCCTCTTCCACCAGGAGTCAGATTTTCCTAAGATATAACATCCATTGCCGGCAATGGAAATACTGAAATAATAATCATCAAGGAGTTTAAATTTGCTTTTATCTATACCCATTTACAGGATAAACCTAGACTGTGTCTGTGTGTAACTTGTGAGTCTTCTAATCTTGAAGGTCATGAGCTACTTGGTCAGATAAGCTCTTAGTGTGACTTTTTGGCTGGAATTGTACAGATTCCCTTTACTCAATTTAAATGTCTTCATCAAAAAGCCTCAGCTTTGTTGGTTCATTATCCAGCTTTTCTTCTAGTTTTCTTTTGCTAAAAACATCAGCCTCAAACAGCTACCTTCAAAGCTACAAAGCACCAATGTAGCTACAAAACAACACTCTTCTCTATTGGATGAATCATATTGCTGCTAGAATGCAATGTTTGTGAATTGCTTTGTTACCAACAGAGAGGTTTTTCTGCTATCAAGACTTGCACATGGGCTTTACTTTACCCAGTCTGAGTGCTGGAATTCACACAGTACTCACATATGTACATAAAGCACATTGTGGGTAGTTTTTAGAATTGAGACTATAATTAGCCTTTTTATTTTTCCTCAAGCAAAGTAGACAGTAATGGGGGTTGGTTGTCTCTTTTTTTTTTATTTTTCTCTTTTCAATTTTTAGTCACTTGCGGACTGAAAAAAAAACAAACAGTTTATCTGGGCCTTATTGTACAAAAAGTGTGTTGTGTCCACAATTGTGTACAGAATTTTTCTTCATTTGTTTTAAATTAATAAAATTGATTTGTGAACATATTGCAAAATTGTCATGTATGGAAGTCTTGCATATTTCTGCCTTTGAGATCGGGAATGAAGAGACATTTCTCTGCTGACCCAAGGCAGAAGCTGTTCATCTGCTGGTGCTCAGCTGAGATGTTAAATAGGATAAAAAATATTTGCATCTGGGCTCCAGAAGGCTCAGTTAAGATGGGTAGCAGTTGTTTCGCTTATCAGCAGAAGCTAGAGAAGGTCAATGCAGAATAGGGACTTGGTGCATGATGTCCTGGAAATGTGTGCCTAAGTGACTCAGAAGTAAATGTCTGACATTTAGTTGAGCCAGAGACTGCAGAAAAGAAATCAATGAATCAAAGAGTGACTGAACTGAAGGGAAAAGTAGGACCAGCCAGGAGAAGAAACTGTGTCCATCAGCCAGGTTATGGTTGTTTTGCATTGCCTGGTGAAGAGCTCTCTTTGCTCTTCTGCCCATGAACGAGAGACTTGAATGGAGGCTAGTGGCAACTTATGCTCACATTCTAGTCTTGCAAGATCTAGGTTTGGTTGCTATGCCGTGGTGCAGCTTCACAAGAGAGATTAACAGTGCCACAAGCTAAGAAGGGCATGGCTTAGTCAAGTATGGGTTTGCGTCTTTTCAGAGAGAAAAGGAATTAAGCCAGCATAACTTTTTTTATCTAATTTTCCAACTATAACAGTAGTGACCAAAAGGTGTGCACTGCACTGATTCCCTGCATGGCATAAAATTGACTGATATCTGCCATGTTTTATGAGCAACTTGATTCTACTGGCGCCTGGAAGTACTATACTGGAAGTACCTGGAAAGTCAGGTCCTTAGGAGAATTAAGAGCAGAAAATTCTACTTTCCAACTCTCTGATGGCCCAGGGAGTGAGGTGAGAACTAACATTGAGCATAGAGGTCTTTTGGAGACTGAAATTCCCTTGACAGTTGGCCATGCTTTAAAAAGCCACCTCTAAAGCTATCTCCTCCCTTTGATCCATTGAATGCAGTGCTCAGGTTGGCTCCTGAATGGCCCATGAAAATGCACTGACTGTTCTACTGAACTAATTGTGAAAATGTTGCTGTTTGGGCTGGTGGATGATCACAATGTTTGAAAGACATCTTCTTTCATCATTACTTCTGATCCCAGATTAATCTTAAACTAAGAATGTAAAATTGTGTGTTGCTTATCTCCAAATATTTGCTTCCAGAACCCTGGAAGGCCTGAATCTAAACATAAGCTGTCATCACCAATGGAGTCTGTGTAGCCTAAATGCTCTACACTGTAAACCAGCTCCTTTGATGCATGAATATACATACTCGTTTCAAAAAAATGTTGCCTCAGAGTCCTCATGTATTTTAAACTTTTTCATCTTAAAGTGATTATATGTATGCTACTATTGATGTTTTTAGGCAAAAGGAACCAGATGCAATTTATTATTCTGCTGTAATCCATTAGAGCAGTGAGTTGAATGGCAAATCACAGTTACAGCTTTACAAACTTATAATGTGAAGATGAAATTGAGCTTTTTGTTTATATTTTCATCCCTTTCTTTTAAAATTGACAGTCTTGCAATGTATTTGGCACCACCATGGATGTTGGATTGTCAGAACTGAATTATGTCTATATGTTTTCGGTACAGCACCCATGGCATTAGTGCACTGCAATAGGCACCTAAATCCCCTCTGAAGTCAGTGGCTTTGTATTCTGAGCATCTCAATACCCTGAAAATTGATTCTTCTTTATGGAACTCAGCATCACGTTGTGGTGCTAATTGCTTACAAGGTTGGGGTCTGCTTTTTGGAATCTGTCCATTCTGCTTGAAGTTTCCATTTATTAGATGCTCACAGATAATACTCAGCTTTAGTTCTAAGAATAAAATGCATCGAAATCATTAGAGCTATGTAACTTTCAGGTAATGTCAAAACAGTGAAATAAAGGAAGAAGAAGAACAAGAAGAAATTCTTGACTTTAATTACTAGAAAGTACAATCAGCTAGGGCTATCATTGCCTGACAAATAGTTGCAATGCAAGACTGTAAAACATCATTAGAAACTCTTTTTCCTTTTCCATCAAATTTCTTCTTCTTTGTGTAGTGATTCTTAAGTAAAATGAGTAAATGATTATGCAAAATGAGTAAAAATTGAGTGTCAGGAGACATTTTGCTTTGTGTCATATGCTAAGGGAGAAACATAGTCATGCACCAGTCTTCTTCTGTTCTTTGTCAGTGGCACGGCTGCACAGCTGCTACTTTTGTTGTTCTCCTTTTAAGCAAAGACTCTCTCTAACAAAACTGTCCAACTCTCTTGTGCTGTCAAAGGGCTAGAAGAAAAAGGTAAAAAGCAGGGAAAAACAATCAGAAATGAGAGAGTTGCAAGTCTCCAATGAAGGTCTGTGGGTAACCAGGGAGAGTCACCAAGATGAGCACCCAGCATTTCTACACAGCTTCCCAGCAGGTGCCCGTTCTCTGCCCAGGGACATGATGGGACAAGGGACTGGTGAGAGACCTCACAGTCTCTTGGCTACCCTGTCCCACCAACTTCTGGTGTGGATGGCCAGCTTGGCCACACCAAGGAAGACAATAGCATACTGTAGCTCAACATGGACTTCAAATGAGGATAGTGTAA
The DNA here is from genome assembly GCA_013401255.1 of Urocolius indicus. Classification (NCBI taxonomy): domain Eukaryota; kingdom Metazoa; phylum Chordata; class Aves; order Coliiformes; family Coliidae; genus Urocolius; species Urocolius indicus. Next base: position 389,539 of record WBNH01008216.1, read on the forward strand.
ATCAGAGGAGGCTGATTGCAGTCGTTCTGCACAGCTGGGGCACAGCCTCTCCATGTGTGCCAGGAAGGCTCCAGCAGAAGACAGTAATGCGTGGGGTACATGTCTTGATGTCCCTCCATAGCCTATTAACTGTGTGAACCTCTCTGTAATATACACACACATACAATATAGGTTGTCACATGTTGGTTATGACAGCAGAATTAAAATTATGTGTCAGCCTATTGCCTAACTGACTTTAAAGCAAATGGTTTTCAATAGAAATGCCCTTACTCTCATTCCATAACAGAGTCATGAGACATACATATAACACTTACATTTGACTGCCAAATCATCCATCTTTTTTTAACTATTTGCCAACATTTCATTTTATGTGGTTACAACTAAATTTTCATATTCTGATACACTGGGGGAAAAATATACTATTCATTTTGTACTAATATTCTAAATCATTACCATTTCTGATTTTAAGTGGCTAGTAATTCCTGCTAATGATATTAGAATAACAGCAGAAAGAAAATTAAATATTTGGATTTATCCAAAGGAAAATACAGCTCTGCCAGCTCTCACGGAAGCCACATGATGTTGCCAACTAACACCTTGTGGAAGTCAGCCCAAGGCACAAGTATATATGTTATTAGCATGTACCCTTTCCATTGCTTCATCATCACTGGCCATTATTTTGCTAGGAAGAGGTATTTGTGGCTTGGGTTTTGTTTCTCACTCTCTCTTTATGAAACCTTCTCTGTGGACTGCTGGCTGTTAATCTCCAAAGGGCTGGCCTTTGACATCATGCTATTTCCAGTCTCACATACAGATGCAGCATTATTTTCCAAAGTGGGAACTGAAGTATCTACAAAGGAAGCCCCAGTATGCTTTTTTTTGTTTTTCATTGTCAACTCATGTCAGATTTGACATGGGAGATTAGATCTAGAGATTGTATTAAACTGAGTAGCTGGGACTGCAGAGACAGGAGTTATAATGCAGAGAAGGTGGACAGTAGTTAGAAAGAAGAAAATATAAGATACCAAATCTGGGGAAAAATAATCAAAAGCGAAGAAGGGGGAAGAATGATGAATCGGAAGGAATGGAGGCATGGAGGGAATCAGCTTTATATTTAGAAAATGAAATTTAATTTCTTGGCTCCAACATAGAGTGACCCAGGCATATTGTTAGAGCTCCAGCCCAAAAAAAAACCCAAAAAACTTAGACTCAGAAAAGCTAAGTGTTGCTGTGGCTGGCCAAGAATAAGGCATCTGAAATATTGTCTCCAGTTCTGGGCCCCTCAGTTCAAGAAGGACAAGAGAGCTGCTGGAGAGAGTTCAGTGCAGGGCCACAAAAATGATTAAGGGACTGGAGCATCTCCCTTATGATGAAAGGTTGAGGGGGTTGGGGCTCTTTAGCTTGGAGAAGAGGAGACTGAGGTGTGACCTCATTAAAGTTTACAAATATGTACAGAGTGGGTGTCAGGAGGATGGGGCCAGGCTATTCTCAGTGGTGTCCAATGATAGGACAAGGGGCAATGAGTAAAAGCTGGAACGTAAGAGATTCCAAAGAAATACAAGGAAGAATTTCTTCACTATGAGGATGAGTAAGCACTGGAACAGACTATCCAGATGGGTTGTTGAGTCTCCTTCTCTAAAGGCATTGCAAACCCACCTGGACAACTTCTTCTGTGACCTACTCTAGGGATGAGATGTGGCACCCAAGCTCCTAGGGAGGGCAAAGTTTTGTGCACAGATCTTGTGGTGATAGGTGATTTCATCAGCTCCTAAATGAGTCTCTCAGTTCTCTCCATGGAGACCACATACGCCCAGATAAGGCTCTGGAGCATGGAATCTGAAGAGCTGGAAGGGATCTCAAAAGATCATCTAGTCCAACCCACCTGCCAGAGCAGGACCACCTAGAGTAGGTCACACAGAAACATGTCCAGGTGGGTTTTGAATGTCTCCAGAGAAGGAGACTCCACAACCCATCTGGGCAGCCTGTTCCAGTGCTCCACCACCCTCACAGTGAAGAAGTTTTTCCTTAAAAAAAGGTTTTTTCCAATCAAACAATTTGATGAGTCTATTATTCTGGAAGCAGAGGACAAGGGTGTTTGCAGAGAAAGAACACTTTGGCTCTGTATCGCTGCTTAATGCAAAAATCAGAAGATCCTGGGAGGTGGCACTTAAGTCGGGGCTCCTGCCTCTGAGGCGTATGCTCACACCACTGAATTACAGTCATGCCCTTTGCTCTCCTCATCAAAATACATTGGGTGGAGTGGAACAGATTCAGTAGAAGGGAGCAATTGTACCTGTTTTGCCTCCTCTCCAGAGTAAACAAATGCAATTCTCAGTACAAAGATGAACAACTGAATTGAAAGAAAATCGTGACATTCCTTTTTACCTCAACAAATGCTGTAATTCCAGAAGGGATTATTAACCTTGCATTAAACTCATGTTCTAGCTCCTAAATCTATCTATACAGTCATTATTTATATGTGACTTACTAAACATGCAGTAGAGCATCTCTGTCATAGATATCAGAGCTCTACTTACATGCCATTTGGTACTTGTCATTAATTTGAGGTCAGAGGAGGTTAGTCCAGTAATATCTCCACTACATGGCAGTTAAATCCTCTAGGACTCTCCTGCTATCTTCTTATAAAATGAGAGTTTGAAATGCAATTTAAAGTCCCATATTCATTCCCAGCAACAATCCTGCTGGAGTTTTAAGACAGAAAGTATTTCAACAGGAGTTTAAAAAAAAAAAAAAAAAAACACACAAACCAAAAATGCCTAAGCTATATATTTAGTTCTCTAGAAGGCAAGGAAAGCTTAGTAAAATAAAATGAAAACAGAAGTAGTCAAGGTTGCAATATCCCTTTTAAATGACAATCATGTGGAAAAAAATAAGTTCTTGTGAACGTTAGCAGTCCTTTTTTTTTTTGTGGTCTTGCAGTCCAGGTGAAATCCAACCTTCTGTAATCTTTTGGTCTAGTATTTCTCAAATACTTGCTCTTATGCCATCTGATTCCTTTCCCCATTTTTCCAATTGCTGTGTGAACCAGTAGGTCTGAGGATTTTGCTGTGTCTTTGGCATTTCCCTGCAGATGAGTGGACAGGGCAGATAACAGAGCCAATGCTAGTATCTTCTTGGGAGTGAAGGTACTCTTTTTACCATTGGCTGTTCTGGCTTAACATAGGCAAAAGGCTAATATACTTGTGTATTAAATGACACAGTTCATTTGAGAACTGAGAAGTTGAAAGCTCAGCTTCTGAACTTTTTTTTTGTCATTTTCTTTCTTACAGATAAGTAGAATTGCAATTAATTTAGGGCAGATATAAACTTACTTCCATTGAAGTCAAAGACTAAATTTCCATCAAAACCTGAACATAAACTGTCTATTATAAATCCCAGACATTGGGTCACCTACTGGTTTCCATAAAAGTTGTGGGCATTTGTGCAGATCTGTAACTGTAGCAGACCCTGAAATCTTATTGGTATTTTTGCTTAATATTTACTCTCTTTTTTCCACTAGGAATAGAAATGAGATGAATCTGATGATTTCTATGGCAACCAAGAGTCAAAGCTTTTTCTGTATACTTTTGCTTGGCTCTTGAATCTTGTTTTGCTTGGGAATGTAGTTTGATGTTATTACCTCCTTCCTACTGAGCGATCCAAGTCTTGAGTTGAGGCACCGAGTGATACAAAAATATCATGACCTCATTCTCTTTTTCTTTTCTGTTTTTGGACACCTTTTCTCCCACATATGTCTGTGAAGAACTGATCTTCTATGATCCTTTTCTTGCCATTCTAATTTCTTACTGGATGCAATGTTCTCTTCTATATTCAATAATATCCCAGTGCTTTAAACATTAACATCTGAGACAGAAGGTATATAATACTTCCATAATAGTATATAATACACTTTCATCTGTTCTGAGATGGAGAATCCTGTATCTGAAATGTGTAAAAAAAAAAAGAGTTACAATTCATACTAATATTTTCCACAGGCTTCTAATTAATCTATCATCTGTACCAAATACAGACTGATGTTCAAACCTTGTGTAGGTCTTTGGCACTACTTTGAATGTTTGTTTTGTCTCTGGTCGGGTTTCTAAAACTGTTCTAGTAATTTTGAAAACATACTGGTAATACAAGTCCATTCCACAAGACATGGGTTTAATTCCTAGACAGCGGCTTTCTTCTGAATATTTGTGGTGTCGTTCTAAAGTGTGGAAGTACATGGGATTTCTAAACCCTCAGTTTCCTGGTGGGAATAGTTCTGGACAGATGTTTTTACTATCTAGATGACAAACTAATTGACAGTGATTTTATAGAAATAAAAATACTATTTTAAATTCTGTCCTAATTGTTATGTGAAAGAATAGACTACTGAAACTGCTTCATTGTGTAACATAGATCTGAAGATGAACTATGAATGCTGCTTTCAAATCAGTATGGTAATTAAACTTTATTAAACTTGTAGGTGAGATATAGGGGTTTGTGTTCACTCCGGAGTATAAAGCATAGGGAGATTTTGGCTCTCATTGATGGAAAAAAAGTCATTTTATCCACTGCTTTCTAACTGGAAAGGGAAAGTAGCCCCCCTTCAATCATACTTTGACTCAAAAATGAGGGACAGCTGCAGCTTGAGGTTAAATCCAATTTTCCCACAATTCTGTAGAGAGATTGAGATTTAGATTTTTGCCATTTGATTTTTAATCCATCAAAATAACAAAATCATATTGCTTTTAGTCTACAAGAGGTTAACTAAGTGAGAAAAGCTAAAATGTTGTGTATAAACATGCTTAAATCCATGTAACAAGTATGTCCTAGATCTCTAATATGTGTGTTTCCATTCCCAGTCACTCAGATTTCACTTCCAGCATCAGCTGCACAGTTAGTATCAGTGTGGCTATGAGAGTTTCCCAAATGGACCCAGAACAAACCATGTGTACTTTCCACCCTTCTTCAGATAGACTCTGTTGTGAATATACATTTATCCAGAAATCAGTATTTTAGCCATGAAACACCTTATTCTTCTGTTATATCAGTCCTGTGACATCATGACTCAGGAAGCAGAGGCAACAGCATGTGAGTCCATGCTCATTTTGCTGATTAACAGCCAGTGGTAGGTTGATGCTGTCTATATACCAGTCATCCACTAAAGCTGCTCTGTCACTTGGCTCAGCTGATCAGGGTAGTAAAAATACAATGAAAACCTCATGAGCAAAACAGACTCGACTTGGAGTGAAAAAATAATTAGTACCAATAAAATCAGAGTAAGATAATGAGAAATGAGAACTAAATCTTAAAACACCTTCCCCTCACCCCTCTGCTCTTCCTGGGCTCAACTTCACTCCCAATTTTCTATACTTTCTCCCCTCCGGTGGTGCAGTGGGTCAGGGAATGAGGATTGTTGTCAGTGCATCACAGATTGTCCCTGCTGTCCCTCCTTCATCCTCATGCAGAGGACTCTTCACAGTATCTCCCTGCTCCAGTATGAGATCCTTCCTACAGGAAACAGTCCTCCACGAACTTCTATGGGAGATCTTCCTGTAGGCTGCAGTTCACAAACTGCTCCAGTATGGGTTCCTTCTATGGGATGCAGTCATCCAGGAACAGACTGCTCCAGCACGGGTCCTGCTCCAATGTGGGCTCCTTTTCCCATGGGTTCACAGGTTCTGCCAGGAGCCTGCTCTAGTGTGGGCTTCTCACAGGGTCACATACCCCTTCAAGCACCCACTTGCTCCAGTGTGGGGCCTTCCCTGGGCTGCAGGTGTATCTCTGCTTCCCTGTGGCCTCCATGGCTGCAGGGGCAGGGCCTGCCTCACCATGGGCTTCAGGGCAATCTCTGCTCTGGCACCTGGAGTATCTCCTCTCTTTTCATCTTCACTGACCTTGATGTCCACAGACTTGTTTTTCTCATATATTCTCACTCTTCTCTCCAAATACAATTGCTCTTACACAGTAATATTTCCTCTTCTTAAATCTGTTATTCCAGAGGTGCTACCAACATAGCTGAAGGGCTTGGCCTTGCCCAACGATGGGTCCATCTTGGAGCCAACTGGGATTGGCTCTGTCACACATGGAGGATGCTTCCAGCAACTTCTCACAGAAGCAACCCCAGTAGCCCTCTGGTTACCAAAACCTTGCTACACAATCTCAACATTGTATGCACAAGTAATGCAGTCATGGATGGGTTCCAGCTGTTCCATATACAGCTCTATTTAATTTATCTGCAAGTTATATTACAAATCTCTATGGATCTTGGTCTTTCGGTGTTATGTAATAATAATTTCCTACATTTGCAGTCAGTGTAGTAATGCAAGAATGGGAACTGTGAAATGCCAGAGCTGTGGCTTCTTGTCGTGGCATGTTGGCCCTACTGCGCAGGTTGGCTTACTGTTTATTAAATTCAAGTCAAATCTCTGAGTCACATGTCAGATTCTCATGCTCATTGATTTTATGTCTTCTTTGTAAAAGAATTTTCTGTTTCATCTTCATGGTCAGTGTTTTCCAAAGCTAAAATAAACAAAATACCATGTATAGATGTCTAAAGAAAGACTTTGTTTCAAACTCATTATAATACTCCTTAATAACAATGTGCAAAATTTAAGCCTACCTAAACAATATCAGGAGGAAACAATTGCATCAAACGTATAAATAAAATTAATCACAGCTTCTCCAAAACATAGATTAAGCAGGGGTACAGCCCAGGAAAAAACAAACCATGAAGCAATACCAGTCATGTTATAACCAACTCCGACATTCTTACATAGTCTTCTAAAGCTATAGTGGTTTGTAATTTTCTTTGCAGTAGACGGGAAAGCAAACAAATATAAATTGAAAGGCACAACTATGATATAAAATTACTTTGCCAAAAGCTGAACCAATGCAATGGTGTCATTTCTTTGTTTTGTTTTTATCCATCAGCACTGGTGTTTTGTTCTACCAGAGCTCCCTAAATCTTCAGCTCTGTAGCACAGACAGTAAACCCTAAAGAACCATGTTTTAGTAATACTAATTGGCATTGTTGCTGAAAAAGATCAAAGACTCACAAAATCAAAGAGGGTAATGGTAAAAGTCTCTGCCCACAAACCAGCTTGTGATCTCTGAAACTTTGCCACACCATTGCAGCCTGCGAGATGCTGACTGCATCAGTCCACAAATATTCTACCATTTTTTCATGACCATTCTGGATCTTCAAAAATAAAAGAATGGATAGGATAGGATAGGATAGGATAGGATAGGATAGGATAGGATAGGATAGGATAGGGACAAAATAAATAAGTAAATGGTTTTGGTTAATAATAACATGATAATAATAATAATATAACTGATGAAAAGACAGTTCATTATCTTTCAGAAACTAAAAGATGGGCAGCAGCTTTTGAGAAAGGATCAACTGGGCTAGGAGAAATTTGGCTTAGACAGCATGTTGCATGCCATACTGGCAGCTGTGCTTAATTTTAGAGTCCATGTTAGCTGAAATATCTTGTAATAGTTTGACTGGTGCTTAACCCATCTCTCTCCAGCGTGGAAAGGAGAGCAGGCAGTGCTTCACAGCAGGAGCAGCCAGGTTCATATGACTGCAATGCAGCCACCTGTGATCCTCTCCTGAATTGAGGATCTTTGCTTGCTCCACTGCAGCAATTGCAGGGACAGTATGGCCCCTTCAGAGACAGAGCTAAACTACTGAATATTGTGCATAGTTGTACAGAATGTGCATACCCTAGGTCCCATAGGAAAGCTGAGAGTGAGTATGGCCAACTGCAAAAAGCCTTTATCCTTATCAACTGTTGTCCTCCAACCAACATACATCATGGAAATAAATTTTCCAGTTTGAGCTGGTATTTTTTGTGAGTCAGCAGAAGTGTATTTGAAGGAGAACAAGGACTGATGCATCTCCAGTATCCAGGATCTGATTCATCTTGCCACACTAAGTGATTTATTGACTCTATCTAACATCTCTTACCTCTTAGTAAAGAATATATCATACACAAAATAGTGGTTAAGACACTGCCACAATTACAAGTTAAAGCATAGTGTGCGTCTCTAACATACAAAAAGGTCAAATGTTTTCAGTGATGTCAGTATTTTATTGTGTGTACATTTCTATTTTCATAGTAGTGTTATTTCAATTGTTTTATTTTCTTTAGTCTCCACAGATCCCAGTGGATCAATCCATGTCCTGGTGTTTGTGACAATCCATCTCCTTTTTCTTCTCCTTCTCTCTTCTCCTCCTCCTGCTGAATTTCTGTATCTCTTAAGAGTGTACCATTGTGGCTCAGCTCTGGCTTTCCATATGGAGTGTAGGGTGCAATAAGTGACAGTGGTCATCCTTGACTAGCACACAGCAAAGTATATAGAGACAACATTTTCTACTCTCCTACTCTTCTACATTCAAGGTTGGTGGCTCTGCAGGGAGGAACCTCATCTCTTGCTGAATTTGGTAAGGTATTCAGAGAAGAAAGCCTCATACAGGCAAAGTTCATAACTCCACCTCTCTGCCCCTGGCCATGGAATTCATGTTGGCTACCATCAAGATGTATGCCAAATAATTGCAGCCCAACAGCTTTTCACATTTAATGCAATTTGAACTGTGACAGCTAAGTGGTAAGGGTGTTGTGAAAGTTTTACTTCAGTCCGAAGGAAATGATCTGTGTGAGAGAAGGAGGAAGAAATCACAGAATCACAAAATGGTAGTGTTGGAAGGGACCTTTAGATACCATCTAGTCCAACCTCCCTGCCAAAGCAGGTCCACCTAGATCAAGGCACACAGGAACATTTCCAGGCAAGTTATAAAACCTTCAGAGACCATTCCACAACCTTCCTGGGTAGCCTGTGCCAGGGCTCTCTTACCCATACAGTAAAATAGTTTTTCCTTATGTTTAAATAGAACTTTATGTGTTTCAGCATTTTTCCATTACTCCTAGTCCTATCACTGGACACTACAGCAAAAAATGTTGCCCCATTGTCCTGACATACAGCTTTTAAATACTTGTGTTAATGAGATCCACCCTCAGTCTACTCCAGGTTGAACAGTAGTTTCTAATTTTTTGAGGTTTATTCCTACTTTACATTTTATTTTATTAAATTTAATATTATATCAATATTGCTGTATATTTTTTGATTTCTACACTTTATGAGTCCATGTTGTTCTATTTGTGGTAGAAGTTAATTCTACCAGCATCTATACTTGTCAGCTGGGGAAAACAAAATGTTGCAGAATCACACAATTGCAGAATCTTAAGGGTTGAGAGGGATCTCAAAAGATCATCTAATCCAACTCCACTGCCAGAGCAGGACCACCTAGAGTAGGTCACACAGGAGCTCATCCAGGGGGGTTTTCAATGTCTCCAGAGAAGGAGACTCCTACAACCCATGTGGGCAGCCTGTTCCAGTACTCCATCATCCTCACAATGAAGAAGTTTTTCCTTCTGTTTCTTTGCAACCTCTTATGTTCCAGCTTGGACCATCATTGTCCATCACTGGATATCACTGAGAACAACCTGGCCCCATCCTCCTGATACCCACTCTGTACGTATTTGTAAACTTTAATGAGATCACACCTCAGTCTGCTCCAAATTAAAGAGTCCCAGCTCCCTCAGCCTTTCATCATAAGGGAGATGCTCCAGTCCCTTAACCATCTTTGTGGCCCTGCACTGAACTCCCTCCAGCAGCTCCCTGTTCTTCTTGAATTGAGGGGCCCAGAACTGGACACAATATTCCAGATGCAGTCTCATGAGGGCAGAGGAAAGAGGGAGGAGAAACTCTCTCAACCTACTGCCCACACCCCTTCTAATACACCCCAGGATGCCATTGGCCTTCTTGGCCATGAGGATACATTGCTGGCTCATCGTCTCTCTGCTGTCCACCAAGACCCCCAGGTTCTTTTCCCTACACTGCTCTCTAAGAGTTCATTCCCCAATCTGTACTGCTACATGGGGTTATTCTTTCACAGATGCAAGACTCTACCCATGTCCTTCATGAATTTCATTAGATTTCTCTCTACCCAACTCTCCAGCCTGTCCAGGGCTTGTTGATTGGTAAACACAGCCTTCTGGTGTGTCAGCCACTCCCCTCAAGTTTAGTATCATCAGCAAACTTGCTGACAGTGCCCTCTGTTCCCTCATCAAGGTCATTAATGGATATATTCAACAGTACTGGTCCCAGCACTGACTGCTAAGGGACTCCACTAGATGCAGGCCTCCAACTAGACCCTGCCCACTGATCACAGCTCTCTGCCTTCTTCCCTTCAACCAGTTAACAATCCAACTCACTATCTGATAATCCAGCCCACACTTTCTCAGTTTTGCTGCAACAATGCATATACCTACCTGGTCTACTCACCTACAGTCTCTTCTCACCATATCTTTACTAGTCCCACTCGTCCAGGGAAGCTCTTATCCACCTCCAGTGCTGCTTTCATGAATCCCTCCTTCCATCAGAGCATTCCCAAGCTCTTAGTCCTGTTGCTTGTGCCTGTGGTAGCATACTAGGAATGTGGTTTTGGGTTTGGAAAGCAAAATTTTTTCAGCTACTTTCACTCATACTCCAATATTGATGATTTTAAGAAGGAAAGCACATAAATCACATTGAAGCTGCTGGAAATGTTTTATTCTTATCAGCATGGAGTAAGAAAATTTGTGGTCTGATATTGACAGAACATGGCCTTCCTGGGTTAAAATACACATTTAGCTCTGCTACTGGTTTAGAAATGCTTTAGGAATACACAAAGGATTTTTAAAAATAAAAGCATGGTGCCTCAGGGAGTACCACTAGTTTAAATAACACGTGAAAAGTATTTATGAGCCTTTTTTTATGAGGTGGTCAAAGCAAAGACCATCCAACATGTAACATAAGACTGGCTGAAGAAGAAAGGTTTTTCAAACCACATTGGAGAGTTGAGCATGAATGGAATTTTATTTCTGTCTCTATTGCTTATTTAAATTAATGATGTTTTCAGGTGGAGTCTAAATGATTATACAGATCAAGGTGAGTTTTGCCAGGGAGCTGGACACTAGTCTATTATTCAAAGAATGTTACTGACTAATGTTGAAATAATCCTAACAGATAATAGATTTAGTGAAAGGGAATTTTTAAATAGTTCAAACATTTTCAAATACACTGGAACAGTGTTGACTTAGGAGATTAATACTCCTGAATAGTCTCATGTAGCTCAACAACAGATCTCCCAGTATTTATCCAGTGTGTCCAACCACAGTAAAGATATTATCGCTCTTTACAACTCCCTGAAATGGAGTTGTAGTGAGGTGGGGTTTGATCTCTCCAGTAATGAACGATAGAACACAAGGAAATGGGTTTAAGTTGCACCAAGGGAGGTTTACGTTGGACAGTAGTAAAAACTTTTTCACTGAGAGGGTTGTTAAGCATTGGAACTGGTTGCCCAGGAAGGTGGCAGAGTCATCATCCCTAGAGATATTCAAAAGATGCATAGAGGAAGTACTGAGGGATAAGGTTTAGTTTAGTAATGCGCTTGGCAATGTGAGGTCAGTGGTTGGACTTGATGATCTTAAAGGTCTCTTCCAACTGTAACAATTCTATGATTCTATGACAGTGCAGAATAATGGTCATTGCCTTATGTTTAGTCAGGCAGTACCAGCTCAGTAGTACCTGCTATGTTGTTGTACAGTTAATGAGGTTTTTCCTACTCCAGACAGAAGCTCCAGTTCATCTCCATCTCAAGGGATCATCTCCAAGTCTAATTGCTGAGATTGATAAACCCCGGCCCATTTCCTGGAGTTCCTAGAGGGGTCTCAAATGCTACCACTCCAAAGTAGTCTCTCACATACTTTTCTTTCACTTTCTACACACTCATTCAGACTCTGGTTCCAGCTCTTCTCTTCCTGTCCTTAACTTTCTTATCTCCGCCAAGGTATCTGATTACTGAAGAATGATTATAGAGACTTGCGATTCTGGGTGTTTTCTAGGGTGGTATGAGCCCAAGGTACTTACTGACCAAATACACCAAACTCGGTAAGATGAGCTTTATATCTCATTAACCCAGGTGACTCCACTGCCTTCACATTATTCATTGATTCTGCTTAGGCTTCATTGCAACTGTGCAAGTACTTAAAGGGTTTGCAGAAGTACGGGTTGCTGAGGAAAACTTGTGAATGAATATTCTTTTGTTTTTTTCCTTCACTATGCATGTACATATTTAGCTAATTAGGGTGTTCATTTGAAATTACTTTTGCAATTACTATGCCAAGAAGTAGGGCAGAACTGAACAAGATTGATTATAATGGGACTATTGTTAACTCCTTAAAGTAAAACAAGAGCATAAGACCTCAATGTATCTAGAAAAAAAACTTCATTTTTAAAATTGAGAGCTTCTAGCATGTTATTTTAGTGACTTCATTGTGAATAACATTGGTGAACTGAGCTGGATGCAAATCAGTTAAAAACTTTATTTGTTACGTTTCCTTTTGATTTTTTAACTGGGGAAATTTCTCTTAAGCTGGTATTGCTGTTGACCATTTCATAATGTCAAACTGCAGTGTCCTACAGGAAATGTAGATAAATCCTGCCAAGAGTGGCATGGAACTTCAATAACCTTAAACCATTTTACACCTAAATGAGAGCATCTGGGGAAGGGATTAGCATGCTGTAATTTATGTGCAGTGATTTCCCACCTTGAGCTGGTTTGCTTTAACTTTCCTGTGTGTCCCTAGGCAGATAAGCAGACATGGAAAGATTCTGGGCTGTGCTGGTTCAGTCACTTTGTGGGTGTTTGAAACTGATGCTTTACAGAGACTCCTTGATTTTGGTGAAGGAGCTTCACTGAACAGACTTGCATCACTCACAGCAACGCTAAGGCTGAATAGAATTTTCAGTGATTTATCTTTGGTGACGAGGGCAGTATGTCTGCCTTGGTAACCATTGTCATTCAAGAGTATTCTGTTGGCTGTGGCGATGAAGATTAAAAGCATATTAAAATGAAACAGCTGCAGTCTCTCAGTTGTTATTCATTAACATTTCAATGTTCAAACTGTTTTATTGATTTTCATAGTGCATAAAATACACAAAATGTGCAGAAAATCTGATACTGAATGAAAGAGCCATGTCTAGAGAAAATGATGCAGTCAGAAAAACAGCTACAGATTGTTTCTCTGAAACAGGCAGTCTGAAACAGACTGGGCATGATTTCACTGAAGGAAGTGGACTAAGCTGCCACCCTTTATTTTAAAAGGTTGGAAAAACCTATTAAAGTGTCTCTGTGGAACTATGTAGCTGAAATGATACCAGTTTCTCAAACCAGAACACAAGCCTGTGCCTCCACTCAAAGGGGTGTAAGATCTCATTCAAAAATGCAAACTATTTGAGCAGAAGGACTTTGATTCTACATCAAGCGGTGTATAGTTGAATGTGTGTATATGCATGTGTGTGTGTGTGTGTGTGAGTGCTTCTGCTCCTTGTAGAAAAGGTTGTGCAAATGCAGTAGGCAGAAGCTCAAAAGCAAAAAAGAAGTTGAAGAATGGCTTGATCAAGTAGAATTATCAAATGGGAAAAAAGGGCTTTTGTGAGGAAGCTGCCCTAAAAATTTTGCTGCTAACAGCAAAGTTGTCTCTGGTTGCTTAATACTACCTGGGTTCAAGAACACAGGGCTTGTAGCCAGAGAGAACTGAATACAAGCTGCCTGACTCCATCATCGATTTCTCTTCTTGAGGAGAATAATCTTAAATCCTCCATTTTTTTTTTTTGAACAGCTAGTCAAGTTGAAGAAGGTAACAATATAATCTGCATGAACAGTATAGACTGTGACTGATGGTCAGGGAGTCAACCTGACATGATCCAAATCATAGGAAGGCTAATGACTCTGATTTCACCCAAAGTGCGCTGTGGGTCAAGTCCAGCAGTAGTATATGTATCATCTAGGCAACCATTGCTTCCTTCGCAGGGTAACCATTGTTTTAAGTGGTTACAAAACAGCAGTACTCTGATAGCAAAGATGTTATGTTGTCACTATGCTGATAATTAGAGATAGAAAGTACACATTATGTCAGTAAAGTACTTAATTCTCCCAAGGACGACTCTTGTTTTGCAAAGTAGGTGCTGTCTCCAGTGCTGCCTCTGCCCCTGGCAAGTGTCAGGCCTATGAACATATGCAGCCGGCATGTGGCCTGACAAGGATGGGAGCATCTAAGGCCTCTGGGCAAACCTTGTGATGTTCCATAATGTGATTCCCAGGCCATTTTGAACACTCTTTCCTCGGACATCATGCACAACAAAGCCATAATGGGATCCTCAGTGTGTCTGGGCTCAGTGCCATGTGAACTGCAGTGTTTCCTGGCAGAGGAATAGTCTAGCCCTGGGCATCATTTTCCTATACTTTGGTAGTATTTCAGATCTGGCACTTCTATGAAATTGATCAGAGAATCTGATTTGGCTATTTCACCCTTGCTGAACACATTAATTAACATTCTTATTAAAGTGCTTGGCTTTTTCTGTAGTCATGCAAAGTTGGTTTTGTAATACAGATTGTCAGCTGTGCTCTGTGGAAACCAAACACTGATCTTCTTATATTTCATTCTCCTAAAGCCTCTTTTCCTGTGATTTTCATTTACATTTCAAAAAAGTCTGAGCATAGTTAAACTACTATCAGTCTCTCTCTAGAATACAACAGGCAGTTATCTGGCACTATAAATGTAATAATGATAATAACAGAGCTGTATCTGTTTATTTGAACACACCTGGTAAACTCAAGGGAAAAGCTGAATACAGTGACATAGTTCATAAAAGACAATTGATGTTTTATTTAACTCAGTAATTAAAAGCTTTACAAAGATCACCTCAGGGTGATTTTTTAATAGTTTAGTTTCAACTGAATGCCCGAGTCAACAGATATGATAACTGTCCAAGAGAAGAATTTTAATGTAAACAATAAAGATTCTTACAGATTCAGGTGCTTCCCTCAAGACAACGAAGAATGTTTCTATAGAGATTATGATGGCAATATAAATTAGCTAATCATTCTTCAGTGCACAGTCTGTGGAAGGCTCCCAAATGATTTGAGTAGATAGTTTCCTGCAGCAGATCATTGATGATGTGGAGCTGTAAAACAATGGTACTCAGATGGTTTACTTCCCATTCAGACAGAATTGTTTTTTCTATTGGAAGGATGTTATTTTGCTTAAAACTGAACATGGAAAGAGAAGAGATGCCAACTGGACAGGCACCAGGTTGTGCCTTTTTTTTTTTTTTCCTAAATAGGTTGTTTTTTTAAGAACTGATCACTTTTGGAGTGATACAGAAAAGAAATTAGCAGAGCAATGCCCTGGAAGCAGGTAATTAATGAGCACATGATATGAAAGGGGGATTAAACTCTTCTTTTGTCTTGATGAAATGGATGCTAGCTCCTGTGTGTCATATTCCCAGACTGGTGCAAATATTTGACAGATATTCTCATGCATCAAGCGCTGCAAAACATATTTGCATACTGACACTCCAACTCCTGGCATTAACTTTACCCTTTTCATGTCCTCCCAATCTTAGAATTTTTTTTCCCCTCCATGCTGCTGTTTTCTAGATGAAATAGTTCCCTATGTCTTTTGTGACAAATCACTTCTCTTTTTGGTGTCTCTAAAGAAATAACTAGTTATGTTATGACTGAGCAAATTTCTCTTACACTTAACACATTTATCATGTAAATCTTGTAGTGCCAGAAGATGTTACACTAACAGATGTTTGCTGTGCCAACATACCCTCAGCAGTAAGCACGGTGAATGTTTCCTAACTCACTTCAACACAGTGTTAGTGGATTAGCTTAAATCACATTCATGAGTTTTGGCTGCATTTGCCCTGAGTGGCCTGCATAACACAGAGTTGAAGACTGGCAGAATTGAGCTGGCCATGGAGAAATGAGGACAGTTAGGTCTCCAACTATTCCTGTTTAATTTGGCAGAAGACTTTATTCCATGCCCCAAGCTTTCTTTACACACAGACCCTCATCCCTTAATATTTTATGCCTTGTTTTGCAAATAATTTAATAGTCTGAAAAATATTTGCAAGAGGGAGATTTCATGCAAGTGTATGGGCTCCACCTGTCATCAGTAAGTTCCACCATTATTGACCAGCTAAGAGCTTGGCCCTTCATGTTTTAGACATACGTATAACACTACACACATGTGAATGACTGCATGTATTGCAGGGTAAAGGGAAACATTCATAGTCTTAGTAAAGTATAAACATGAATTTTTAGAGAATTACCATAATAGTGTTTATAGTATTAAGTCTAAATGGTACCATGAGGCTGATTAAAGCTGAAGAACTACTTTTCCTGCTCACTTATTACAATTAGCTCTTCACTGAATTACCTGCCAAAGGACTCCATTAAACTAGTCAATTGACCTTACAAGCTGTATTTTTAGTATGCTTTAAATGCACAGCAGAAGTTTTTCACATGGAGAACTACACATATTCTGATCATGGATATAGTAAGATGAGTGGAATATAATCCACCTGCAACAGCGGGAGTGGCTGGAGCTTTGTACGTACTGTTACATCACATATTTGCAAGCTCTTATAAGCTTTTAAACATTCAGATCTATCAACTCTCTCTCTAGCTTGCGGGTAAGTCCTCATTAGTCTGCTCTCTCATTTAGATATGTTATAGGATTACATTTCAGGAGTTTGAGGAGAGGGAATAATTTCTGTCCCCAAGGGCCACCAATTGAAAAGGTGATCTGGGTGTTCAGTTTCTCAAAGCTCGTACACTACTTATGGTAAGTTTTAAGACATTGTGCTTGTATTTGTTCAGTTCTTATTTCCAGTATAACAGCAGAGCCTTTCACCTCACAAATCCATCTTTCTCCATCTCTTTCCTACAAACAAAACCTCCTCCCCCCACTCAGGTAAGAAACCCCAATACTACAGTTGATATATAGGCAGCTCTATACTTTGCGGGTATCTTCTTTTGCTTTTGTAACTCAGAAAGGTCTACTGCTTCCTCCAAACTCTGTCTAAATTTGACATAAATTTTCACACCCTCCTCTTTGTTTTAATATTTGATATTCCCAAAATCATCTTCCCTGCTGATATTCTTAAAGCACCTAGAAGGCTGACTTTGATCTCACTGTGAATCTGATCAAATAAGATCGGCATTGAACAAAAAGCTCTTTTATAAACAAAGCTCTAAAGACTAAATGCAATCATACTCCTTCTGAGAGCTACAGTCATTTGTCCTTGGCTTGTTTTTCCCAGAAATGACTGGCACAGGCATATTTTTTCATAAGGGTAGTTGGCTGTGCTCTCACTTGGCAGATCTTGGGAGATGATTTCAGTTACAGCTTCATCTGCCAAGTCCCATATTCCCTTGTGACCTAGTCTGGCTTTTAGTTTTCCAGCTAAACCACCTGCCTGGTGTTAATTAGTTATCATTTCCTTTTTATATGCAAAATTGTTTTAAATTCGTGAGCTGGCACAGATTTGCCCGGGCTTCCCCCTGGTTCTACTGTACAAGAAGCACTGCCTGCCTAGACCTGTCATCTGCCCTATAAAATCAGCCAGCTTCAATTAGACATGACAAATTGTTCAAGAGGACGGGGTAGGAGAAGAGAAGCAGTGATTAACTTTCATGTTTCCCGCTTTGAGGCTGCTGTGCTATCTGGTTTTAAAAAATCCTGTCTGTCTGAGTTGCTGGTCTTTTTTATAAAAGTGCTGATTTTTAATCCAAGGCAGAAAAGGTAAAATGTCTTTAACGAGTAATAGAAGTCTAGTTATTTATAACCAAGTTATACAGCTCTGACAGGGCTGTTCTTTCATATCCAGACTGTTTGCCATCTACTTATTGTATTAGACTGGACTGATTGTCCTGTTACTCTGATAGGTACTCCCAGCAGCCTCTGTACATTCTTCCTGGTCCATTCTTGTTGCAACTGATGTTATGGGAACTGTTACAGGCACACATCATGGAAGAATACAACCAGACAGGCTGCACAGTGCTGAGGCTGGCCACCACCCTGGTCCTCTCAAGGATGTCACATTAGCCCACAATATTCTGAGTTTCCTCTGATCTGAATAAATAGCCAGACTTGTCTTTTCCTAGCTGATTTTTCTTGATCTCTTGATTTTCTTGATTTCACTAGGTATTCTGTCTGCCCTTCATTCATGGCAGCCTTTTGCCTTTAGCTCTGACCAACAGACTTCCCCATAGGTTATACAGGTTTTATCTCCCTGGATTTCATTTCTCTACCTCTGGGGACTCCACATTTACAGATCACTTTATAGACATCTGTCATTGTTGATAAATAGTGGTAAAGGTGGTAAAAAAAAAATCTCTTTTCTATTCTTCCGTTGACATTCTCAGATGCCTTTCTAATCCATCCAAGCATAAGATGTCTACTTCTTGATCAGAACTGATTATTGCAGTAACTGCTTAAGTTGCCTGAGTCTGTTAGAGTTGCTACCATATCCAGAGTTTAATGCAAATAAATGATCATCAAAGCTCAGCTATCTACCTAGAAATCCCTTTGCATTATAGCAAAGTTTCTGCTAACGTTTCTTCCAAGCAGCAATGAAGGCAACCAAGACCAGCATTCAAAACAACATTGTCATTTTAATTCTGACACAAAGGCTGTCCAATACCAAATAATGCCATGTCATATACTGATGAATATGTGACTTTGGACTCTGGTGGCCACAAACATGTGAAACCATCTTTGTATACAGTATGCCTACTTAGATGTCTTGTTTGTTGCATCTAGTGCATGTCATCTCTTTGCAAAATTTCCTTGACCAGTAATTTTCAGATCCAGAGGTATTGTTAAGTTCTTCTAATGTGAACAGGGACCACAACATTTCACTTAATAACTCCCAATCTGTTATATGTAACTAACTGTCGTAGCTTTGCCCAGACAGCAATGAAGCACCATGACAGCCTCTCACTCAGTGCCCTCCATCCACCCCCACCCTCCTTATGATGGTGGAGGCCCCAGTAGGATGGGAGGAAAAAAGATAACTAAAGTGATTGTGGATTGAAACAAGGGCAGGGAGACCTCACTGCTAATTATGGTTCCAGGCAAAACAGACTCCGGTACTCGATTTAGAGAGGAAAGTAGGAAAGTTTATTCCACTATCTACAAGAAACAGAACAGAATAAAAAGCAAAAGGAAAGCAGGATTATGAGAAAAATGCAATCAGCACTTTAAGATTTCCCTCCACCATCCCTTCTTTCTTCCCGGGCCCAGCTCACTGCTCCCGATATCTCTACCTCCTCCCCCCTCAACAGGTCAGAGGAGTAGGGAATGGGGGATGTGATCAGTCTACCACAGATGGTCTCTGCTGCTACTTTCTTCTCAAAAGAGGATGACTCCTTACATTCTTCTCCTGCGGCAATATGCGTCCCTCCCACAGGACACAGTTCTTAAAGAACTTCTCTGGTGTGAGTTCTTCCCAAAAGCTGCTGCTTCTGCCGATACAGGGTCCTTCACACAGGACACGGCCTTCTCTGGGCATAGTCAGTGCCCTTGATGTGGGTTCTTTAACAAAGTGCAAACAAATTTCTGCTTTACCACTCCTCTCCACAGGATGCAGGGAAGTCTCTGCTCCAGCACACCTTTTCTTCTCTTCCCTCACTGACCTTGGGTTCTGCATGGCCACTTCTCTCTCTCTTCCTACTCCTTGCACCACCACCAGCTGGAAAAGAAAGAAGAAAGGAACAAGAAGGAACAGGAAGATCCCTCCTCTTCTGGTTTCTTCTTAGAAAGCGATAATGGAGGTGCCTAATTGGCTCAGTCCTAGAGGTGGGTCTGACTCAGAGCTGGGGAGAATTTCAAGCAACTTCTTATAGGAGTTGTCTTTGCAGCCCTTTCCCCATCACCAGAAACAGATCCATGCAAAATCGTGATATTGAAAAAGCATTTATTTTTCAAAAAAGATATCCAAATCCTCATATAAAGATTAAAGGTATGATTCACTTCTAGCTATGTAAAAGTGAGGTCCTTAGTGTACAACAAGGTACATACAGAAGCCTTTCATTTTTAAGGCCAATCTTAGAGCTAATAAAACATTCCCTATCATGTAGTTTGTCTCTCAAAGGAAACCTAAACTAGGTTAGATCGGAGATACAGCTTTCAGATGGTCCAAATTAAGTGAAACAAACTTTATCTCTTTTCATCAGTGACAAATGTACTAACTTTCTTGTTTTATCACTCAAGATCTGAATGACAGCTGACAGTTTTGAGTCAGCCATGTTAGTCTTAATTTATATGAACCTTGCCCGTAAGCTGTACAATTTTGAAGATTCTAATTTGAATGACAACATCAGCGCTGTCGTCAGTCTGCTGAGACCAGTGACATGAGGCATCCTTTTTGTTATTACTACACCAAGGAAGTTAGAGTAACAAGTGGTCAGAAACTTAAAATTTCACTACAAATAAAGAGAATGGCTGTACTAAAAAAAAACTTGATCTGAATTTGGCCTGAATTTGTCTTGTTTATTCTCAGATACTTTTCACAACTTTACAAGAGATCATCCTATGAAGATTCAAATACAGTGAGGTCAGACAGCTCAAAATGTACACACTTTAGGCTCCAATGAGAGACTTGATAAGGACAGAGCTGACCCGAAGTGTGGGACTTACACTGCTGACTGTCACAGAACTACTTACTTGTTTAAGTGTCTTGGTACATCAAAGTTTCTGTGGGCCCATTAACAGCTCCTTTGGAATGAGAGGGGTATTTCATAGATCCTTCAAATATCAAAGACATGGAGGTCCCCTAATACCAGTCAAATTGTGTCTGAACTAATAAACTAAGTGTGCTTGGAAACACTCTCTGGCAGCAGGCACAACTGGCAGTGGCGTTCACATAGTCACCCTCTTCCCCTCCAATGCAGGGTACCTGCATTCAGGTTGCCCACTGGAAAGACTTCCTGTTCCTTGTTCACCCTCAGACCATGCCTGGTTATTTTCCAGGAAAGTGCTGTTTGGTGGGAGCCAAATCCTTCCCTGGGACCTTTGTAAAAAATTTAGTACAGGCAATTGAAGCACGCTGCCTGGGAAAATTCCTTGCCACTTTTTAATTTACTAGAATAGTTGTAGCCTCAGAGACTGAACATGCATCTCAGGTTACTACTTACAGAAGCATGCACAGAGGCAGGAGAAAATTGAGAGGCAGATAGTTAGGAAAACAATTACTTTGTGCTCTCCACAAAAGCCACATACACTTAACTGTGATAATCTGGACAAAAGAATATGAACTTTCACCAAGCTGTTGAAACATTGAAAGATTTGAAACTGTGGAATTGTTTATGTGCCAAATTCAAATCCTTATCCAAGAAATGCTTAGAATCTATGGCTATTAAAACAAAATTAAAAGGTCTTCATAATTGTTATAAAATCTAAAATTCTTTTGTGCACTTAAAAATGAATAGAATATGTTTGGTGAACTAACAGAAAAGAGACAAATGCATGACTGCAAAACAAGACAAAACACTCCTTCATGAGCCTAATCCAGCTCGAAAGGGGAAATGTGAAAAGAGAAAACTTCTAGGCAGCTGTAAGCTCCTGTTAAATCACTAGCATTATTGTCCTTATCATTGACAAGTATTGACAAGCCACCCACTTCCACTGGGTTAACACCATACAGACATGAAGAAAGATCATCTACACTGAAGAACCTCCGTTCTGAACAGACCAAGTACTATATCCTTATCCAAAGGTAGCAAATCTCTTCAGGCAACTTACTATAGGATATGGAGCAAGCCAAATTGCACTCTGAAACATGAATAATTTAATATCTTTGCAGAGTATCCAAGAGAGCAGAATGTGCCCAGTTTTAGCATATGCTCTCATTTTTTATTTTTTTTACAGAAATTGTGTCCCAGCTTCAAAGCAATGGCAGACTCTTTCCTTCTCTGTCAATGCTGTCACTGCACTTTCAGGCAATATAAATGATTTGCTGGTGTGCTAGCTACAAATGCAGCCCTGCTACCTGCTGGCCCGGAGGCCACTGCTTGAAACTTCCCTCTTACCAACCAATTTATGTATTCTTTTGTGAAACTGGATACATTCATCTGTACACACTTTGAAGAGTACCAGTTCTTTTGAGAACTGTTCAGAAAAGACACTGGAGCTGATGTACCTTACACTATATGACTCTACTGAGAATAAATGAGGGGAGAGCAAATTGTAGAAGGGGAAGGAGGATAGCTGGGACTGTCAGCAACAGCATAGAGCTGCAGGAAGTGGCTAATGAAACCAAATCCGACAGCAGCTGTGCTGTGTTGCAAACGGTGTCTAGCAGAGATTTCACTGTCCTGTCCGGAGGATAACAGGAGGGTGTACAGCCTGCCATGCACATTGCAGTTTGCGATTAAAAAAATAGTTCTAGAATTATTTTTAAATGGATCACTACAATGAAAAAAATAAACAAAATAAACAGAGTTTGAAAAAAAGTAAGCATCTACTTGAAATTTGTGCAAGTTTCTGTAGGACATTTTCAGTAAATATTTTGCCAGCATGATTTTCCCTTTACAGTATTCATGCTGACATAGAAGACGTTCAGCTGGTCCAGTTGAGTTATTGGAAATGTAGTTACATTGTTTTACCAGCTAATATCAAATATATTATTCTGAAATTCCAAAAGAGGCACAAAATGGAGACAACCTGTGTGGCTCTGAGACATCCTTCAGGAATCAAAAGTGGAGAAGAGTGTCACTTCCTTAAATTCACTATTTCTTGAGGAGTTACCAAATTATCACATGATTAGGACAGGCTTTTAAGTGCTTTCAAAGTCTGTAGGTTGAAAGAGAGGAATTTCTCACAAAGAAAAGTAAAATTAAACCTGTAGTATGAGGAGGGATGATCCCACTTTCTAATTCATCATACATAAAAGCCAACCATAGACCAGAAATTGAGCCAGGATTGCTGTGGGCCTTTTAATAAAGACAGTCCTTCTAGGGCAGAGTCTTTTTCAAAGACTATCTGGAGTCTCAATTAGGGCTAACAGGGAAAAAGATCATGCACATTTCGTCACTACATAGGTAACATGTCAAACAGCCCTAGGTTTTGAGTAGCTACTGGATAATGCTGTGGGTGAAGCCCTACTTGAATGGAGCACTGGCTTGACTGTTTGATTAATTTTTTTATAAAGAGAGGTTTTTCAGTCTGAGCTGAGCTCCCTGATGCTGCAGCTACCTGCTACTGTTCTCTGAGCTAACTGATTTAAAGCCAGTGTGATCACATTATCCTTTAAAAATATAATTAATTTGCCCAGTTTTGAATCATCTGATGTTAGAAAGATGGTCTAATCTAGCCACTTGGGACAGGACAGATTGACTCTAAACATGAGATTAATGGCTATAACAAGAATGGCAAACATGTCAGGGAGCATGACAGGCAGAAAGTCCTTCTGTCCCTCTGAGATTTTAAAATTAATAAGGAAGTCTAAGGCTTTTATCAAGGAGGAAGACACATCCTAGGTGAATCCCTTGCAGGACATTCACTGGCGTTACTGAGATCTAGACAAGATAATGTCTTGAAAGCATTCTTGGATGTCTCAGGACAATCGATATAGCCTGGTTACCCTTATCAATGCTTTCACCATCACCCAGTGAGACAGGGTCAAGTGAGCTGTTCTGAAAGCATCTACGACAGATGAACTTCCTTCTGGAGGTGCTTGCCTCTTTTCTAGGCATCAAAGACACTTTAGCTCATAAGCTAGGACAAGTTCCTAACTTTTAAGTAGGTAGATGTATGTGAAATGTCTCCAGTGTAGTTAAGCCTCTGTTGTTTGCTGTTGTAGTAAGTCAAAGATAGCTATTATAGGCAAATTAAGTCAACTGCCACTGATGCCTGGCTGCTTGCTCCTACCCTCCTCCCCAAGGCCATTGCCTCCTCAGAGCTGGTGGTATAACTACTTTTGTAAACAGTGATGTTTACTTTGGGTTCATGAATGAACCAGGACAGAGTGATCTGGTGTGGAAACCACCAAATATGAACCAGCAGCAGCTGGGCTACATCATCCAACCATGACTGAAGCTTTAAATCTGTGATCTTGAGCTTTGGCCCTGCACAGCAGAGTATTCTATTTCATGAAGGTTCTCCTTCCTAAGGAAAGGGCAGAGTGTTTTGCTGTACATTACCTCTATATGTTAGCATAGGAAAGAAGCAGAAAAAGCCCATGGCAGCTTCTCAGGGAGGCAGCATGACGCAATGAACCCGCAAATATTCTTCAACGGCAAATCGGAAAAATCAGCTGTGCATTCATGCTGACAACTCAGTGCCACATGGTAATAGAAAGGGTGAGTTAAACAATTTTAGCTGGGAGATCCTTCCATCTATGCTGTGATTTATTTCCAGAAATATCTTCCTGTTGTCTGCAGAGAAAACGCCCAGTGGTAGGTCATGAAAGAAAAACAGTGTGTGCATATTCAGTTCCAGATGAACAGCTCTTATTTTTTCACTAAGTTTTTCTATACACAAGATGCTATGAATAGTATTCAGATGATATTATGTCGCTCCTGATCCCTCAAATCCCTAGTGGGTTAAAAGCTGCAAGCTCAGTGTGCGCTCACATCCCCTGGAAGAACTACAGTAATATGCAAATGGCATATGTCATCACTAATTCCTGGGAACGATAGAGAAAATATACAAAAAGTTTAATGAACGGAAGAAGAAAGAGAAGTGGTAACTGACATTTCTAGCTAGGGAATATGACAATCAACAGCAGGGCTACCAGCCAAATCCTCTTATAGGCCTGAAAATGCTAAAAGCTTTAGCTGAGTGTAAACAAATGCCATGTTCGGAGAAAAGCAGTCTTGAGGGACAGATCTGTTAACCATCAGTGGGCATGTTTCATCTCACCGCTCCTTTTGAGCCAGTTAAAGGGAGCTTTGTGTACTTGCTTACCGACAGGAGCTGTGGCTCCGTAATGCAGGAAACCATTGCCTTCCCCCCAGGCTTAAAAGTGGAGACTATAGCTGCTGCCTACATATATAAAATATAATATAGACCATTTATAAACACAGAATTCTTCAAACGCCTTCCCTTAGGCTACCACTTTGCAATTTATACACAAAGAGAGCAAGGGAAATGTCAACTTCAGGTGAAACCTGAGGACAGATTTATTTTTTAATTTAGTGTAAAAAGTGAACCTATCTTGTTATATTAGCCTGTAACAGCACGAATTATTGTTTAATGCTTAAAAAGAAAATGAACCATATCTCTGAAATCATGCCTTAAAAATCTCTAGAAGGTAATGCACAAAGCAAAGAAATCACTTAACCGTTTCATTCTCAGCTCAGAAGCAGTCACACTGAAGTCAATGACAGTGCTTATATACTTGATGTCCTGTCTATGCTTTGATGTACCTTTGCCTCAGGCCTCAATGACCTTCTTCCATAAGAGAAGCCAGTCTTTTCCCTTCTGAGTAAATATACTCTTCATGCATACACAAGCCAAAAGACAAGTCATTGCCAAGTTCCCAAAATGTTTGTTGAATTGTCTCTTTTTTACAGTCAGTAAGCTGTTCAGATCGTAAAAGAAATCATTTCAAACTAGATATTTAACAGTCTTTGTAGATTTCTTCCATATGATTTAATTCAAAGCAGATATTTATAGAAAGGGACAGCAAAGTCTGACTACACCATTTGTAGGGGGAGCTGGACTTGGCAATCTCAAGATAAGTCTTTTCCAACCTCAGTTGTTCTTTGAACATTTAAAAAAAAAAACACGCAAGAAGATAAAGCAAAAGTAAGAAACTCTAAGGAATTTCTCAGACTGTGCTTTCTGAACTAGGACGTCTCCTTTCTGCAGCAGTAGCTCACTGGAATCAGCTCACCGGCATGGAGTCCTACCACACCAGTGGGGAGCCATGTAGCTGCAGAAGCTGAGCAATGGGAGGTGCTGGTAGAACTCTGCTCTGACATCTCCACTGCACAGAGAATCCCAGTCAAAGAATGGTTCCAGGAATGGCAGAACCCTTTGGGATCTGGTGCACCTGCTTTATTTGCCTATCACAGTTATAAACCTGTGGTTATCCCAGTGATGGCTTGGGGCTCATAACGTTAAAATAATTGCAACTTGATAAATTACAGAGTCACAGAATCTTAAGGGTCTCTTTCCCCTACACTGCTCTCTAAGAGTTCATTCCCCAACCTGTACTGCTACATGGGGTTATTCTTTCACAGATGCAAGACTCTACCCTTGTCCTTCATGAATTTCATTAGATTTCTATCTGCCCAGCCCTCCAGCCTGTCCAGGTCTGATTGAATGGCAGCACAGCCTTCTGGTGTGTCAGTCACTCTCCCAAGTTTAGTGTCCTCAGCAAACTTGCTGAAAATGCCCTCTGTTCCCTCAACAAGGTCATTAATGAATATATTCAACAGTACTGGTCCCAGCACTGACTGCTGAGGGACTCCACTAGATGTAGGCCTCCAACTAGATCCTGCCCATTGATCACAACTCTGTGCCTTCTTCCCTTCAACCAGTTAACAATCCACCTCACTACCTGATCATCCAGCCCACACTTTCTCAGTTTTGCTGCGATGATGCTGTGGGAGACAGTGTCAAATGCTTTACTGAAATCAAGATAAACCACATCTACTGTACTACCACTATCTATCCACCTGGTTATATCTTCATAACAGGCTATCAGGTTGGTCAAACATGACTTCCCCTTGATAAAGCTATGTTGACTGCTCCTAATGACCCTCTTATCCTTTAAATGCCTGCAGATAGCACCCAGGATAAGCCATTCCATCATCTTTCCAGGGATGGAGGTGAGGCTGACTGGTCTGTAGTCACCTGAGTCCTTCTTCTTGCCTTTTTTGAAGACTGGAGTAACATTTGCTTTCCTCCAGTCCTCAGGCACCTCTCCTGTTCTCCACAACTCCCTAAAGATGATGGAGAGATTCAGGATTCAGGATTCAAGATTTCAGGAGTTTGCCCTCTCGGCAAACTCCTGAAAAAGTGTTCTCAGCGACAAAAAGATGTGCTTGAAAGATAATACAAATCATACAGCCAGGGCAAGTCTGCTTAATATGGGTTTTAATTTGAATTTTGGCATTGCTAAAAGGGTGCAGTCAATCATACAGTCTCATTCTTTATTTTTTACACTGATTTGAGTGTTCTCTCACAGTTACACCTTTTTTTAACCTAACAGGTGGTTTTGCGGATATGTTACCTGCAAACTAGGAGTGCTCACAGGTTCGTGCTGATATTTTTTTTTCTGATAATCTTCCAGCACCAAAAAGTTAACCTCATTAATTGTTCTCCACAGTGGCAAATTTTCTTGCAATATCTAAAGGTAGCACATTAATTATTACTGACATTATCTGAATGAAACCACAGTCTCTGCAGATATTAGGCTTTTAGTTTCCAGCCTGAAGAAATTATTTTAGTTTTTAATCTCGACATCCCCCAGGTTATAGGGTTATGTCTGTGGATTACTCATGAGGCACAGCTAATTACCTAAATTACCCAGAAAGATGAGTTTAAATCAAACCACCAGCAGTGATCTGTGTCTCCAGGATCTTTGCTCTCACTGCAGGCCAGAGCCATGTATTTGGCAGTCCCTGCATGGGATTCCCAGGTCCTGTGTTTCTTACGCTACTTTGGCTAGCAGATGTGGTGAGCCATCACCACTTCTCGCCAGGAAAACAAAACACAATGCCTACCTGACTCAGCCCATCTGGAACAGGCACACTTCTTCCTGCTGAGTATCCTTCAAGAGAGTCATCCTGGGCCTCTGTTACAAAAATAAAAACCCAACACTACCCCCATCACCTCAACCCAAACCCTGTGTAGCACTACTGCAGGCATTTTCTAACATGACAGCCACAGCTTTGCTTTCCCTTTCTGTTAAGACTCTGGAATCAGACGAAATTAATTCTCTTTAAGAGTGACGACTACTTTAAGAGTCATGCAGAAGTGATTCAGTTTTAAGGGATTGTCATTTGTATACATACACTTGCTTTAGTAAGTAGGAGACCTACCTCAGCAATAACACAGTTTGGATCAAAAATACAGTTTGGATCAGTTATTACTTTGCTTATATCTATCGATGCATCTTTAGTAAAACTCCTTCTAACAACTGGAACCACTCCGAGAAATTTCAAACAAAGTTTTTCATGTACTGGAGTGATTAAGTGGCCAAAAGAGGTATCTGTCATCTACTCTTCAGAGGTGAACTTTCCTGTCCATCTAGATGGACAAAAGCCCTCATGCCTCACTGAACATCTGGCATAACACTATGCATGAGATACCATTCAGTTGTACAGGAAAATTTCTGGAATGGCGTGGAGAGTAGCAGGCTATAAGTGTCTTCCAAAATAGGTGAAACTTCGACTAGTCTGTAGAATTACACAAAAAGCATCCTACCTGCTTTTCTTTACTGAAAACTATTATGAATGCACAGTTCAGTGACTGTAGACATTCCAGTGACATTCAAGAAAAGTTCATTATGTTAGGTAAAATACAGGCTTGGAAAAGATATTTACCATGGTGTCATTTTGCACATTGGGTTTTTTCCTTGTCATTGGTAATCTCACTTTAGGTTTCTTAATTATTTTTTTCTGTGTAAAAGAGAAAATAAGTCAGATCATAGTAAAAAATCTCTCTAAATGAATTTTAGAAATAATTACATACCATGGGCTTTTCCCGTCTTCCCAGGAAGAGGAATTTATTCATTGGTTTCTGTTGATATTATTATATTCTTGTCACCATTCTGAGCCTATCAGTAGTGTAAATAATGTTACAATACTTCTTTCCTATATAAAAACTTGAGAATTATAGAACTTTAGCATAAATTTTATTGCATTTGAATAATTGCTGGGGAATATAGGACTGTATTGACACAAACACTTACTACCCAGTTGGTGTATGGAAAAACAGCAAGACACGAGATCCAAAAAGTTTGGGAGACAGTTATGAACTCTAATACCTGACTGGACTGAGGTTCTGACTGTAGGTACAGAACTTGCATAAGACAGAGCTAGTATCTGTAGTCCAAGTGATTACAGTCCAAATTATGAGGTGATCCTAAAAAGAAACATTCATTTCAGGAAAGCTCTGCTTTAAGCTGTAAAAGAAAGCAATGGGTCAAGGAAAATGCAATATATGTTGGCAAACGGTCATGAGATGTGTACAAGTATGCACTGGCTTTGTTCTGCAAACTTTACAAGTACCTGATGCTTTAAGTGACCATTTTTGGAATGTATTATTAAATTATAAATACAAACAGAATAAGGATTTGAGGATGTTAGTCAAGCGTTAGGAAAGATCTAAGACAGCATAGCTATAAGGAAAGAGCTTGCCGATTGTACAGTAATGGATGTGTGTGGGATTCAAAATATATCACTGAGGTAACACAATATCTTATAGAATATGAGTAGCAAAAACATAGTCTGCTTCTGATCTGACTGAAAATATATTTAGCAGAGGACTAGAGCATTAAATAAAGGAAATTTCAGACCTTAAGTTAATTCAACATTTTCCACTCCAAGAATGTACCAAATAGGGAAAAAAAAATAAGAAATTTTTTTTCCTCAATTCCATAAGAGAAAAAGAAAAAAATTACAGTTTCACGTTTATGCCTGAAAACTGGCATCATTCTATGCCTAAGATTTTTGTGCTCAAATCATGGGATTTCAAGGGGAAAAGTTCAGATTAATGGTATAGAGAATGAGTGCAATAAAATACAAGTCTGCCTAACTGAAGACAAATTCTTGCCTTGAGTGAATTTTGAAAAAAGTAACAAGAGTTAGGAGCAGAGGAAGGAAAGGTGTCTGCTGCAAGAATGAATCTAGTCTCCTTCAAATTGCACAAACACCTTTCATAAGTGCCTGGAATTGCAAGGTAGCCTTTTGTTCAGTGAAAAAAAATTATAAGGTATCTCAGGATATGGACTGGATCTGGGAGGAGTATGAGGCTTAAAATTTTGATGAAATAATTGGAAATTTCATATTAGAGAACTTAAGACACATCCCATGAACTGGAAAGAATTTAGTAAAGCAGCATGTAAAAATAAAGAATATTTTTCACATCTTGAACTGAAAAGAAAGTATGGTAGCAAGAGACAAGATTTGAGAACAGATTGAGTTGGCAGAAAAAGCTAGTTTTTAATAAACTTCTCAAAACAATGTCAAGGCAGTCTAGCTGTAGGAATTTATAGCATGCAAATCATCACAGAAGACAGCTTTTGGTAAGAATTCTATGGGGTGTCCTTGCAATTGCTGGGAGAGGTGGTGAGCTTTCTCTCTTCTGAGAAACGTGACAGCTGCTGCTTCTAGTTATGCCATCTCATTACCTTCAACTCATTATTCCATAAGAGATTCTCCAAGATTGAGCCAGCTCAAGGTGAGGGACAGTGGAAAGGCTTTCTCATGCTGAGGAAACCATGGATGAAGGTGCTTCAGCCAATGTCCCCATTATGTGCACGTGTCTGCCTATGGCCCTACTAAACACCTTCCTTGTGGCCAGGACCTCTCTTCAGTGGCATAGGAGGAGGAAAAGCTCCAGCAGCAGCTTACTGGCTAGAGGCAGTGTTTGGTCTCTACCTCTACCTTTTGGAAAGGGCCAACATGGGATACCTTAATGCTGCTTGTAAGTGAAAGGGAAGCAGTTCAATAGCAACAGGTTGCTTGGGTCAGACATGCTAATGCTCCTTGTTGCTCCTTTATCCTTTTCTTTCCTGGCCACCTGGAAATAACAGTTCTCCCATATGTTCTATTCTTTCTTATCCCAGTGAGATGACAGAACAGGAGCTGCAAAGCTAAAATTATTGTCAAATTTAGGATTTCTAAAGGCAATACTGAAGACTTAGGTTTTGTTAGCAACTGACACACATGCAATTTATTCTCTGCGTTCTAGTAATCAAGCGCCTTAACAGCCAGAGCAAAAATGGATACCAAAACCTCAGTATGTTTTTGTGGTGGTCCTGAGCTGCTGACAAGTAGGAGACTTCAAAGAGATAACCTGAAAGGGTACTTGGAAGCATGATAAATTAAGGTGATTAGTCACTGTCCTTGCAGGTCTGCCTGGTCTGTAAAGTGCAAGACAGTCTGCTGCTCCTGAAGACAGGCAATCACAGGGAATCCTAGTCCCATGCAAACAGGGCTTTTAACACATCAACTGCAAAATTTATCTGTGTCAGCACAACACTGAGAAAAGAAGAGAAAGCAGTGAAGACAACCTTTTTAATACCTTGGTCTCTATTTATAAAAGCAGCCTCAAAAGTACTTTCAGCACAGACAAATTAGGTATTTTTTTTTTTCTAAATAATACCTACTTGTGCCTTTGATTTGTCTGTATAGCATGAAAGAAGTCAAAGCTGGAAACAGACTTGACACTTGTATCCAGCCTCTGGAAGAGTTCACAGGTGTCCAGGCTGAGCCCACTGCTAATAGCTATGTTATTACAAAGAGACTTACAAAGCCACTGCTGATATAAGACATGTATCCCCACAGTAATAAGCTTACACTTAAAAGAACATTTCCCATAGATCAAGTTACAAGTGAGAATAGTACTTGTATTTCTATATATTTAAATTCCTACTAACTAGGAGGTGAGAATAAGTAGTAATCACTCCACTGAGCCAGTTGTCCCTTTATGGTTATCAAGCCATAAAGTTCTCACATGAGAAAAGGTGTCAGTATACCTAGAGACAGCAAATCATGTGGAGGTGTTGAAGAAGGTGAAGATTTACTGCAGACATATGCAACTGGGCATTAACTTGGCTGGAAGTCATTGATGCAGTTGAAGGAGAAAGGATTTGCTTGTCTCACAGACTGTCACAATTTACACATTTTCTAACATACTTTTTGTAGCAGAAAAACATATGTAAGTCTTCTCAAAAACAGGGCAAACATAATGACAGCTAAATCCATTCTTGCCTAGAAAGGGGCAATTAGACGTTATCCCCTCATCTGTGATTTAAATTCATATGAAAATGTCAGAATCAGACCAAATCCTGCACATTGGTGCTTTCCCCTCTGTCCTTGGGAGAAAAGACACTCTGGAAAGTGAGGACATGTGAATGGGCTGGCAGCCCTTCTCTAGCTCTGTGAGGTTGTGCCAGAGTTTCAGTGTCACCATAGCCACTTTATTGAGGTCCCCTACACTTTTCTGTACAAGGTAGATGCAGGGAAGAAAAGCAGCCTCTTGTCTGCAGTTAATAATTTAGTAATGCAAATGGCTGGAAAAATGAACAAATTAGGACAATAAAGTGCCTTTTGATCCACACGCAACTACCTTCCCATTGCCCTGTGTGTGTCTCAGAAGCACAGGATTGCTGCTGAGTGAGCTGCTGGCTCTTTGCGCAACCACTTCAATGGAGTGGTGTGCAGGTGAAGAGGAGAACAAGGTTTTGTCCATGGTTATACAGAGAGCCTGCAGAGAAAAGTAGATGCTGGTTCTCAGGCTGATTGCAGATGAATCACCGCTGCAGAGTCTGGGAGAGTGCAAATTTGAGATTTAGAACATGTAGTGTAAGTCCTTTTGAACTCCCTGGAAGGCAGTGAACTTTGTTCCAGATTTGTGCAGGCTTGTCCAATTGTGTTTGTTAATGTATTTAGCTAAATGCTGTTCTATTTCGACTAACATACTGGGCAGGAAAAGTATAATGAAAGCTAGCTACAAAGTTACAGAAATGCTGTCACTAGGCACAGAAGCCACCTAAATTGGCATTTCATTCTGTGGGAAATATGATAATGCAAAGATTTTAGCCAATACACTGAATACACTCCACTCAATACAATGTTTTGCTGAAATTAAAATTATTTCCTAGGGAGTATTAAAATTCATCACTTTTAAATGGTATCTTTTGCTGAACAAATTTGAGAAAACATGTTTCATTTTGAACTGAAGATTTAAACTGTAACATTTTGATTTGATGTTACCCAAAATAAGGTGGTTTTGTTTTTTTTTTTTTAAATGTAAGATGCAGTATGTGTATTTAGGAAACATAGCAATCTTCTGATAAAAATGAACATCTTCTTGGTGGACAAAACAGGAACTCAGAAACAAGAACCCAAATTGTCCAGTGCTTTTCCTACCATTACACACTTCATCTAATCTTAGTTTTGATCCAGCAACAAATAATGAGATATCACTTAAGGAACCACTTGTAACAATCAAATTCTCTGTCTTAAATGAGTCAGAGAACTATGTTGCAATTCACACACTGGTAACATTATTAATAAAACTGAAAGAAAAAAAAAATGCTAAACCACAGCTATACAATCCTGGAGAGATTCCTGTGGGAGTTTTGTTTTCTACCATTGATAAAACTTGTGCTTTGCAGAATCAAGATCACTGCAAACCCTCTTAGTCATGGTGTGCTCAGATTCAGAGCAAATTGCATGTGTACTACAGGAAAAGAAGAGTATTAGAACACAGTTTATGTTACTTATTTCTGAAAATAATTGAGCCTATGGCACTGAACATTTAGCAGTGCAATTCTGGATTTCCTCTTACAAAAGATGGTACAGACTATATTTGATTCAAAAAATATTGATGTCTGTTGTATTGTTGGGTGAAAATATCCCTAACACTTTTTTTTTTCTTTTGCATTTCACTAATGCCACCTATTTTATTAAACTCTTTATGTAAAACCACATCAGTGGTACTGAGGGAAAATAATACCCCCACCAATTTAGATATAGTCAAATCAAAATAATTTTCACAAATGACAGGCAGATTTTTGCATTTGGTTTACATGGTTGGATACGTTTATTTTTATTACTTAGTTGTTTTTAATGAGTTAATTTGTTTAGACCATGGGGAACTTAAAATAACTGTAAATATTTTCTGGCTCTTTATTGAAAGAAGTCAAGTACTTTTCAGAATGTATTGATATATTAAAAAAAGCATATTGGTGTGGAAGACATGGGATATAGCTAGAAAATCTGGGAGCAGATCTAACCCAGCATTCCAGCTTTCAGCTCAAACTGGACACAGACACTCAGAGGCTATTTCAAAATATTCCTGAGTCTTCTAAGTTTTATAAGGAGTTTCCAGCTGTTGTAAAGATAAAGTTGTCTTGGCCTGATCCTATTTTCTCATCTTGCAATGAATGTAGCTTCGTAAGACTGAATCAAATTTATTTGCCACAATAAAATTATCACACACACAAAATATGTCAGACACAAGTTTTGAAATCCTTAATCAGATGTAATCAGGCAAAAGCCTGGCTTTAATTAGAAAAAAATATCACACACTCCCAATTCACCTACAATGCTTCACACAGAATACAATTATATTCACCAGTGGAAACAAATTTTAGTCTTCCACCACAAATAAGAAAATCCACCAACTGAAAGGTGATCTGTTGAAATAAAGAGCTCTTCAAATTATTTGAGTTCTAAACTAACACAAATATTCTTAATATTAGATTTTTTTTTTGTAAGAAGTAACATTTCTGAACTGTTTAAATAAGAACATATGCCTGAGAATTCTTGTGGTTATACACCATATTTCTCATGCTTGTCCTATACATCAGGTTTCCCATTCATTTCATTGGAACCAGGATTTCTCTGGTAGTACCCTTTGTGGTACTTAACAGTTTCACTAAGTTCACTTCCCAGTTTTGCAGCTAATGTCACATTCACTCATAACAAATGTAATAAAAAACTGAAGTCTCTATTTTTGCTAGTATTTATCCACTGTGCCCATAAAAATGATCTCATTTAAATTAATTGAACTGCTCATATGAGTAAAAGTTCAGCCTCCTGATTTGTATCAGATGTGCAGAAGACAGTCTTAACATTTCATCACTCTTGTCATTTAATAAAAACTTCTATACGCTGAAGAGAAGAGGCTGAACATGAGAAATTCCTTTGCCAGACTGGTGAAAGCTCAGAGCAAGTGTGCAGATTTAGACAGAAGAAACACTCAGGCATTTGTGCCATGCTTTGGTTCATCTGGTATGTGCAAGGAACCATAATTACAAACACAGGAATGCCTGCCATGTACTAGCCCACATAACACTGCTGTATCTCTGTCAAAACAGCCAGTAAATATATCACAGTAAATATGAAAACAATTATCATGGGTAATTGCAGGCAATTCTGTAGTGCAGCCATGTTAGCTGGGCTATGTGAGCCCATTTTCCCCAAATTCAAACCGATTTGAACATGATGGGTTTGAGAATTTAACTTAAGCATAAATATTGTCCCATTTTTCAGTTGTTGGGGAGAAATTAAAAGAAGAACATTAAATAAACAAAGTAAACAAAATAAAAATCAATTTGGTTGTAAGTCAGATTTATTTGACTGAAAAATGTGCTTTCAATGGATCTGAGCTACACTACAAGAAAAATAAACTGGAGAGCCATTGCATTATTACACAGCCACAACAGAAGCAGAGCTCACCAATTTGTGTCAGCTCACCTGTGCTTTTCTGAAGACTGAGAGAATGTTATTCTATCACAAAACTATAGCATTGGCTTCCTGTTATTTAGAAATTAATCTTCCTCACTACAAGTAAGATACCATCAGTAATGAACAATATTAGATGTTGGCAAATCTAGGGGGCAGCAGGAGGATTGAAGATTTGAAAAACTTTCTAATTTTTTTAAGTTATAGAAGTTCTTAAATATAGAACTCCAAGACATTTGATTTACCTTAATATTCACCTCTCACACCGACTTGAATTGATATTAAGAATATCTTTCAATGCAAATTTAAATGAGAAAGCTACTGAATTATTGCAGCTGTCCCTTAAAATATATCACAACATTCATAGATATACACAAAATTTTGTATTATCACCACTGCAGTAACCAGCTACAAAAGATCCCCAGAAATGAGGGAGGGTCTTTGTATAAGATTATTAAGCACTAATTAACAATTTACAGAACTCTCAATACAAACACTGGTTTCCACAGTAAGTGAGAAAAAATAGTAGTATGTGAGAAAAATATGCATGTCTGTGATTTGTACCAGTGTTGTGGGTAGTAAACTGTCTCCTATAGAAAACCATATAGGGCTATTTATGGCTGCAGTCAAATTCTGCTGTAGCAGAGTCCAGTAGCTTGGACCACCTTTCAGTGTATGATTACAAAACCTGACAGATTTTATGTAGAGGAGTATATCTTTACATGCCTTTTACTGAAACATAACGTGGTTAGCACAGCTCTGAAATCACCCTGTGGTCAATTCTTTTCCAGATTTATTAAACTGAGCTCTTATGTTCATTGTACTTGTCAGTTTGGTGGATATTTCTCAGCCTCTCTACATAGCTGCTGAACAGAGTAATATATATCCAAGTTAAATACAAGTGGGGTTGAGGCATTATAGGTGAATTACCAGAGATAAGCAGGTTTGCAAAGATTAGTCAGGTGCTACTGTAGGGCCCTCTAGAGATCTGCTGATGCCATGGGACAGGGTGGGGTGTACTGGAGGATCTTCGGTTATGCAGGGCAGGTGATGTTGAGTGGGCAAAGAGCCCCCACGTGCAAGTAGCCTTGAGCAGCTGTGACAGAGTGGGGTTGGGGCAGAGGGCAGTCGACTTCCTCAGGAGCGGAATTCTGGCCATGACAGTCACCTGCTCGATTGGTGCCACTGAAGAGATGAAATATAGCCTGAAATTGATCTTCCCAATATCGTTTATTTTTCTGTTCAAAACGTATTACTGAGCAGGAGGGAGAATACAGATTGTGATCCAGATTTTCAAATATTTCAAAATCTGCTATTGGGATCAGATTTTTCTGAAACTCATATTCAGAAAACAAAAAATAATCTACTTCCCTATCATACTGTGTTTACGACTGAGCTGT
The DNA here is from genome assembly GCA_013401255.1 of Urocolius indicus. Classification (NCBI taxonomy): domain Eukaryota; kingdom Metazoa; phylum Chordata; class Aves; order Coliiformes; family Coliidae; genus Urocolius; species Urocolius indicus. The sequence continues at coordinate 426,268 of WBNH01008216.1, forward strand.
CATAGGACCTCAGTATACAACACACCATCCTCCACAGGGCACCAGAATGGAAACACCTTCATTGAAAATTATCCTCCTGTTGAGAATGGGAGAAGGAGAAAGGCATAATGCAATCGAGAATTGGCTGTGAAGAAATGTGTGCATGGGCCGTGCAGTGCTGCATGCAGGAGCCTACAGGTTTAAATAAGCATCAGATCCTCTGCACATTTACTGTACACATACTATATGCACATGTGAGGTAGCTCTAATGTGACACAGAAGTATTGCATTTACTCTGCATATGCTGTAAAGCTCATCTATGTGCATGGAGTGGAAATATTTGGCATTTGGGGAGCAGAACTTGGAGACAAAAGAACTGTGACCAGAAAGGCAAGAAATCTGAAAGAAAACCAAAGGCAAAATTGGGGACATACAACTCTCATGTGTCAAACCCAAGCAGCAAAAATACCCACTGAAAAACTGCGTACTGGATGGTATGTCCTCTGCTTGTTCCTAACTACCAACTGTATAACACCAGGGCAGTCATTCTAAGAGGGAAGATTGCTAGAAGCTTTTAGAAGGAAATACAACACCTTAATAGCACCTCCCATACTGAAGGATATATCACTACTGCAATGATTAAACACTCCCAGAGCTGACAGTGACAGCTGACAACTCTGTTGAAAGTAACCCCAATTGTCTTTATAGCACAGACATGTCTGTTCACACTGGAAATGGCTTTTCCGTTTCCTTCTCTCTATTTGGCAAAAAACATTTTTTTAGCATACTTTTCAAGACTGGGATAATTAGACCATTGATCCTGAAATCTGAGCCATCATGAGGTGGATACAGGGCTGTAGTTTGCGCAGGGCCTTGTTGGGTTTCAGTCTCCATAACCCCATATCTGATTGGAGTTTTTTTGGACCTTTTATTGCATGCTCACACAGGAATAGTCTGTGGGGCAAATCATAGCAAGTGCTAGCAGATACTCATGTTTTATATGGAAGAGAAGACTCACATTTTTATCATCTGTAGTCCAGATTGTATTGCTCTGCCTGATACACAACATGCCAGAAAAATGAAAGTCTGGCTTTCTGTACCCTCCATAGCAATCTTTTGAACTGAGAATCACTTCAGTCCTCTCCAAGATATTGTAATGCAAATAAAAAGAATCCATAAAAGCACACACAGAAATCATCTAGTTTGCAAGTAATGTTTTCTTCAGAAATTCTATGTATCTTTTTTTACAAATACACATAACTCTGCTAAACTAATAGGTAATCTGTGAAACGCAAACTTTTCATAGGAAAAGGAAAACTTGGTCCTAAAAAAAGGAAACTTTGTCTTGATTGCTGTGGAAGATTTTGGGGCTGGTTTGAAAATCCAAAATCACTGTTGCAGGCTGCACTGGGGAAAATCTCTCTATATGCTCATTCAGTATCACAGGCTCTGGATTGATGTAGCAACTTTTAATACCCCAAAATTTGGAGAAATTGTACTTTTATTTTTTAACTGATTCTTTATTTCGTAGAAGGCAGACATGTTTTTTTTTTTTTAAATTTTCCTTTTTGCATAGACAAATGTTGGTATTACCAAAGCTTCAGTCAATTAGCAATAGCAGGACAAGAGTGATTCTGGGTTTGCAAAATCTCATCAGCTGAACTACATGAAAACCAGAAGCTGAGCCAGCTTGACAAGAAACTACATCTCTGCATCCTACTGCACAGATTCCAAACAGATTGTAAAATATTTTGAGTTTGGGGAGGTTCCAACTAGTGTTTCCAATACAAAGCTTGTTATCCATGCAGTCCTGATGCACCTGGAGTCCCCTGATTTATTGCACTAAGTAGCAGCTATCCCAGGATGTATCAGCAACTCATCTGAAAGAAGACTGAAACATTAAGCACTCCCTAAATCCAGCTCTGGGTCTACCTGGTCTCTCCTGAGCAGCAAAAGATAAGACTGGAATGATCAGGTTTGCTGCAGTGCTGCTGGTGCCCTTCTGAGAAAACTTACGTGTGCTTAACACCAGCTGCCATTGCAATGACTTGCAATTCTTCCTGAGTTCTGCCTTGAAAACCAGAGTTCTCACTAAACCTTGGTTGTCACACCAGGCATTGTTATTAACCCTTTGGTTCCAGAAGCCATAGCTGAAGTTTAATGAACTTGCACAAGGCCTGATCCCTTCCTTACACTCTAAGTTGTGCAGTACACCTGCAGTGTACTTGCTCAAGGTCCCAGTTCTCACAAATCTGGCTGAGTAGATAAGTGCCTTAGTGAGTCTTGGAATACAGCCCACACAGCAAGGCAGACTCCTGCAGCCATTTTATTTCTCACTTCTACATCTCTGTCTTTGCAACTTTGTTAATCCCTTCTGGAAACATCTCCTCCTTTGACTGTTTAAATGCTCTTCCACCACATCCTCTACTAGGTCTGCTCTTTGCTCATTTGGTTCTTGCTTACAGTTATTTCTAGATTCCTATGCCCTCTGTCCACCTTTCCGAGTACTAAACTGGAAGCATGATGCAAAGAAAATGTAGTGAAGGTATTCACAACATGCTCGTTACAAATGACACCCAATTTTCTTTAAAACTCAACACATATTCTTTCCTTTTGTTCACAAACCTAATATAGAATAGCTGATTGAAAAGGTCAAACATGAAGCAAGCACCTGGCCCACAAAATCCAACAGCTTGAATGAACTTTCCACCTTTCCACAATAAAGCATTCATAAGCATGGTAGCTAAATACTCCTACTATTAATGATTCACTAGCAGTGTATTCATTAGTAATAAGTGCTAGTGTCATGTCAATAGTGCATCTAAATTGAGCTAATTACATGACCTGATGCCTCCTATTTTATGCATATAACTTATGCCCCATGGGATAAACCTTGGCTTTTCTCCAATGTCAGGCAAACAGGGATTGGAACAACAGAGCAAAATCCTTTGTGTCTCATCCCAATCAGCATCCTCAGGTCTGTCCCATGTCCTGTAGTTTTCAGAAACTGTGACATATCCCTGTTTTTCTTGTGCACAGGGTTGTGAATGATGCTTTTGCCTCATGTTTGCTCTGTGACCTCACACTTTAGCAGCAGCTGCAAGCCACGGTGTTTCACCCTCAGTAGGAGAGAGGCCACCACAGGCACGTCATTTGCCACAAACACCTCTGGGAAGGAGTTGGTATTGTTCTTGCTCGGTATTTCTGTGTTGTTTTAATATTGCCTTGCCTCTCTTGATGTGCCCTTTGAAGTTGATGTGCCCTTTGAAGGATTTCCAGGCTTTCAAAAACACACAAAAATTTTCTGAGGTGTCACCCTGATTTGGGTTAATCCCAAGCCATTTTCATGTCCCAAGTAAATCAAAATAGGTACAATTTCCAGAAGCAATGTCCTTCTCTAAGGAGTGTGAAGAAATTGTTTCCTCTAGGGAAAATCTTCAAAATGTGTTTTCTTTCTTTCTTTCTTTCTTTCTTTCTTTCTTTCTTTCTTTCTTTCTTTCTTTCTTTCTTTCTTTCTTTCTTTCTTTCTTTCTTTTAATTAAAACATAGATGCATGTGCCTTTGTAATTATTTTGACTTTTTTCCTTCATTCTTTGACCAGATATAGTTGCTTATGTCTTTAGCTCCAGCTGCTTTTTAACTCACCTTTAGTAAAGGTAAGAGAGATGGGCAATAGAGACAGTCATACTAAGTTCATCAGGAACCTAACTTTAGTGAATAATTTATCCCAGACAATTACCCTGGACATTTCTGTAGTCAGTGGAAAAAAGATACTTCCAGGCATATATTCAAATCACTTAAATTAGGTTCCTTAAGAGGCACATCAGATGTAACCTTCATATTTGCATTTTGGGTGGTGATTTGCTTTCAAAGGAAATATCTTTGTGCAGTCACTTTTTTTTTTATTGTGCTTGACAAATAGAAACCTAACCACAGTACCTTTTGCCTAATCTATTAAAAAATGGTGTGTGAAAATAAAATGGTGATGTCGTATTCCTGAAAACATGCTACATCACATCCTTCAAATAGATATACATACTCCAGAGAGGGTAATATGACACAGCTGAGAGGATTTCAAGACTAATCATGCAGCTGGGACATGGCCTAGGGTTTATGCGTCTTCTGCTAGCACAGCTTTGGTGTTAATTAGCTGTTCTGATTTTCCATATATATTCTGAACTTGCACTGATTAAATACTCTTGGGGCTCTGAGTGGGACTTGATGCTCACCTGAATAAGCAGAAACTCTGTGAGGAACAAATTGCTTATGAAGACAAGAGGATGAGGCTTAGATACTTAGCAATTTAACTATGCTAGGAAGAATGAACCCTGAAGACTATGATACATACTGTGTGCTACAGATACTAGGATAACCTAGAAAGGTTCAAAAAAATACCCTCCTTTGTAGCGTGCTCAGTAGCATGTGGTACAAACATCAACTTCAGTAGTGGAAAAAAACACCAAAGGGGCAAATTTCCACAGTTGCTGCCAGCTGACTGATACATGATGCTCAGGGTCATTTTCTGGACCCCCAAAAACCAAGGGTTTTTGTCTTTTTGCAGCGAGGCTGGGACTTTTCTGCAAATGTCCTTTGCTCTTGGCTGCTGCTTGTCCAAGTGCTGGAAACAAAGTAACAAAGTGTAAGCACTGTGTAACAAAGTGTAAGAGTAAGTGACTAGAGAAATAAGTTCTAGAGAAATATTTTTTTAGTATAGTTATGTTGTATCTATTTTGCTGTCAACTTAGCTACTTTTGAAAATTTATAATAATTTATTATTATTATTTATCCATTCTACGGGAGACTATGACTCTCAAGTTAATGCTGCAAGGTCAAGGAAATTTAGGAATACAGTTGTCTCAAATGAATGTCAGTTAGCTAAGAGGTGCTCAAGGTGGGTCTATTAATAATGAAAGCTCCAGGCAAATGTATAATGCAAGTCCTTCAGATCACAACACAGAGTTCACATTCTCTTGAGAGTCATCTGAGGAAGAGATGTTTTGTTATAACGAAGAGACTGGAATAGAAAGTAACAGAAAGAGAAAGCTATATTTCACATTCTACATGTATGATTTTATGTGACAGTATAGCTAACACTACACAAATCCTAGTAAGAGAGGCCTATGACAACATAGTGATAGTGAATACTGTGAAAGAAATACCATTTACTTGCCGACATATTTTCATATTTAACAATGGCAAAATGTTTAAAATTCCAAATAGACAATATTGTCTGTGTGGTAATAATCTAAATACAAACAATAAAGATTTATGACAGTCTAATCCTTCCTCTGAGTTGTCAAAAAAACTGACTTCTGAGAAGGACATAAACATGTGTTTAAGCACCAGTTTATTATCTGCTCAAATGCTTTTAAAACATTAAGAAATAGTCCTTGCGATTTTACTAGTTAGAAAAATTAAGACATGTTTTCTGCATTTTATGAGTCCCGTGTATCAGAGTCACACAACAATATAGAGTAGTAGGATTACAGTGTAGGATCCTAAGCCAATGCTCATATTACTGATAAAATATTGGTTCTGTTTAGGGTGAATGTCAAGAAATTCTGATGAGGAGAAGTAATGCTTACGTTTCTTGTTTAAGGAAATGCAACTTCACACTCAAGAGATGTATAGGTGATTCCTGTTTTCCAAGATGATGAATGAATCTTCTAATTGCTTGGCTAGAGTGAGCCAGCTATGATCAGAGGTACAGGACAAATTCAATTAGGACTCTTTACAGAGGCAGATCTCTCAGACCAAGGGTGTGGTGGACTCTGCTATTCCTTTTCTCTGCCTTGGGAACTGCTTCTGTTTTAATCACAGGGTGGGTGACGCAGGTGTTCAATGTGGTCAACACCCACAGGCTTTCTCATACTGCCAGGCCATCTGAGTTCATGGGTAGTCAGCACTGATGGAAACAGGCTTGGACTTCCATGGTTGAAGTAGATTTACTGAGGGATTTACATAGTGTGGATTAATGGGGGTGGAACCTTGGCAGACATGTCAGCTCACACATTTTATGCATCCAGCTCGCACATCTTATGCATCCAGCTCACACATCTGGCCCTTATTTCCACCAGCTGCATCTGATGTGTGGGCTTCAGGAGCAGTAGGTCAGCTGTGGTGCTCGGCTGTAGCCCAGGACCACGGAAGTTTTTTTGGCTGTGGCCCAGCACCTGAGCTGATCTGGGACAGTGTGTCTGTTTCTTGTGCACCTGTGATGTGTGAGAAAGCTTCAGCCATCCTGCTGTAGAGAGGAACTGTACTACTCCTGTCTTCTTCCATCACTTCCTCAAGTCACTTTGGGCCACAGGTCATGTCAGGGGTGCACTGCCTTTGCCTATGACAAACTGAGCCACCATGATTTTTTTTTCTAGGACCTCCCTGACTGGTTGGTTTTGTGGTATCAAGAAGGAGCATAAAGATCCCTTTCAAGAATGACTATTGAGTTCAGCAGTTCATGTCACAAAATAAGAATGCATTTTTTGTTCTCTGTATTGACTTTCAAGAAGGCAGATAAGTACTTTGGGTGAAGATCTGAGTATATTCAAAAACTAGGGACATATTGGGCCCAACCATTTGGTTATTTGTGTTTTTCTTTTTAAATTGTATTGCCTGTGAACACTCACAATTCCATTCTCCAAAGACAACAAATAGTAAAAATATGTATTATTTTAATCATTAAGCAACAAGTGCTTGTTACTATTATTTCCTATTACTCTTTTTAATACCAATTCATGAGAAAAAAAAACCCAAGTCATTAGGAATGCTATTCATCAAAGTGAGTCAGAATTACTTAAGTCTCACTACAATTCTTGGCCCAGTCTTCTGAAGCCACATTTTGTGACATTTTGTTGGGTAACCATTAAAATTTCTATTCGTTTTGTTACACCAATCAACTATCTTCTCAGCTTAGAATTGTTGAGACAGAGAAAGTCACAGATACATCTTTAAAGTCAGTGAACTATCCTAAGAGTTTTTAGCTCTGTATAGGAAAGGACACTGGGAGGTTGCATTTGCCAAAGCACATGAAAGGTCACCTTATCAAATTCCATGTGGTCTGTCTGCTGGATGCTCTTCAAAGAGAGAGACTCCTCGCCTGATTTTGGGAAACAGAAAGTGTTTCTCTTCTGGGATGTAGTGAGAGGCTCATGGTACATTTATGTCACAGGGATCAGAACAAAGCAAAGAACAAATGTTTTTAGTCTGGATCAAATGCTTGGAGAATGTCCCTGCTGGCGAGGTATCCAAGAAAGAATGCTTAGAAAGCCATATCTCTCCCTTTGCCAGCTTGTGGAAGAAGACCAAGCATTTTTCAACTAGATTTGTATGATATTTTAAGATTTTTATGCTCATATTAGAGCTGGTCCTAACATGAACTTGTGAAATGAGACTTCGTCTAAGCACGTCAGTTGAGAACTATACCTGTCAGCTTACATCTGCTGTTACAGAAACCATGGTTTCTATAAAAGCAAAAATACAATATAACTCTAGTTCTAGTCAAGGGCCTATGTAAGTGCACAAAACCTAGCAGAGACTGACTATGGACAAGAAATCCATGTAAATATGCAGAACAATGAGGTTTTCACAGAATGTAGTAATATATTTACTTCATTAAGAGTAGGGAATATGTCAGCCAGACCCCTGCACCCGCTCAATCCTGACAATCAAGTGGGCTACAACTGCCAAAATACTGATAGCCCTGGTAATCATATGATTTTATTGTAGCATTTTAGATTGTGATGTTCTAAGGAAATTGATCAAATTGGTATCCCATAGCATTTGAAAATTTCATTTAGTCTTTCACTACTTCATTTCAAAATACTTGAGACTGTGTGCTACTAATCCTTTGTGTACACTTTGCATCTGATAACATGCACACAAAAGTACTAAAGGTTTAGGGATTTGCCAGAAGGATTGTGAAGAGAAGTCGTTTGTTTCAAATGCAACATGGTTTTTGGAAGTGTTGAACATTCCTACTTGCATTAGCAAATGCTGTGCTTCAATTATAGCTGCTTTGGGGGACGCCAGGAACATTTCCATGGCCTGAATATTTTGGGTTGACTATCTATTTCAAGAGAAGACCTGTGCAGCTACTAGCCTTCTTCCCATGCCCTATCTTTCACAGGTCTTGAGCCTGGAAGGGGCCTTCATCAATTCCCAAGTGCTCTGTTGTGAATGCAGTCATCACTGGGGCCCAGATTAAGGAACTTGACACAGATTGCTTCTTCCTCATAGACTAGATCATCCTTTAAAACAACCTAAAACACAGGATTATAAAGGCAACTGACTTTTTCCCCTTGAGGCAGAGATAAGACAATTCAGAACTCACTGAAGCACACTGACAGGATGTTTACAAAGAAAAATGCATTGTGAGGAGACAATCTTTCACATACCTCCATAGACATGTCATTTAAATTGTACAAGGAAGTTCTTCATCACTTTTAATGGGGAAAAAAAGCAATTTACCTACTTTTTTTCCCACTTGTATCTTGACCCCTATTTCACAGAGATTAGATCTAGGAACCAAAACTGCACGTTTACAAATAGCCTTATAAAGCCCACATAGTCATTGATACTGTATATATGTTTCTATTGTTCATATTTCTTTACTTGAAAAAAAAAAAAATTAGCATCAAGCTGTAGAAAATTCCAAATGTAAATCTTCCCTAAAATTGACTACTGAAGCTCCCTTGTGATAGCCACTGGCTATATTACAGCTATTGCTTGTTTTGCAGAGCTTGGACATCTGTAGTCTGAAAAATGGTGCTGACAGGAAAACTGAAAAGTGACAAATGTCATTTAAAAAGGGCTAACATGGTAATGACAATTGTCTTTTTTCTACTGTGACTTGAAATGAGAAATGAGAAGGAGGCTTAAGTTCGGGTTTAGTGAGTGATTTTTCACTTAAAAACATAATTAGGATATTGAAAAGTCTAACAAAAGATGACAATTCAAACAGCACGGAGTTGAACAGCAGTGAGTGAAGAGCAGTTTGGACCAATAATGGAATAGCAGTCCAAAGAAAAGGGATGGATTAGAAAGACCAATAAGTTCTGTTCATACTAATTTTCCAAATTTCTGTATACTCTTAGAATGGGGATTATTATTAATTAGGCTCTTTCAGTTCTTTTTGAACTCTTATGTTGTTACCTTGGCTAAGAAACACATTAATTAAACATAATGTGAGAAACTCTGCATTATCAAAACTACATTTCAGGCTGTGGCTGCACATCTGTGCCTATGCTAACATCCTTAAGAAATGTTAAAAATGCAAAGTAATTCAACTTTTATTGTAACCTTTCCCCTAAATCATTAGAACTCCATTGTTTTACTAAATTCCTCTGAGGGAAAGGCAAGTGGGCCAAATCCCCTCAAACTGAAGTTGTAAGGGTAAGCACAGGTGTGATTTAGGGTGAGTAAGATCCAATCTGCAGAAAAATGATGCCATGAGTCAGTAGGTCTCAATCAGTATTAATCTGCTAGCAACTGTTAGCCTCTGAAGTGCCTCTGGCCTTCTGGTAAGTAGCCATCAACTTCACTTCTTCTTCCATTCTTAAAAAAACACAAACAAATAGTAATACAGGAAACAGGGAGTTAATCTGTATGGAAAAGGCCAAATTTCTGAACATATTGGGAGTTTGTTCACCTTTCTCTGCACTCTGATTTGGATCAGGTCTCTTAGGTCTTTGCTCACATACCATGACCAGGCTTGGATGGGTCCAGCACTCGAGGAGAATGCAGTAACCTTGTGCTGGAATGTCTATGTTTTGTTGAGGAATCAACAAAGAGAGATGTGCTGCTGGACCTTATGTCAACAAATAAGGAGGATCTGATTGAGGATGTGATGGTTGGAGGCAACCTTGGCTGCAATGACCATAAGATGATGGAGTTCAAGATCTCATGTGGAAGAAGCAGGGCACCAAGCAGGATTGTGACCCTAAATTTCAGTTAAGCTGACTTTGATCTCTTCAAAGACCTGCTTGGATGGATCTCATTGGATAAGATTCTAAACATTAGAAGTGCCCAAGGAAGCTGGTTGATCTTCAAGTGCCAGATCCTCCAAGCCCAGGATCAGTGTGTACTCCCATGTAGAAAAGCAGGAAAGGAGGCAGGAGGCCTTCATGGATGAACAAAGAGCTTCTGGGACAACTCAGGGAGGAAGCAGCCATCCATGAGAGGTGGAAATAGGGTCTGGTTTCTGAGGAAGAGTACAGGAACATTGCCAGAGCATGCAGGGACAAAAACAGGAGTGCTAAAGTACTTTTAGAATTAAGCCTGGCCAGGAAAGTAAAAGAAAACAAGGGCTTTTTCAGGTACATCAGCAGTAAAAGGAAGATTAGGGGGTATGTGGGCCCACTGCTGAACATAGAGGGTGCCCTGGTGACAGAGGATGCAGAGAAGACTGAACTACTTAATGTTGCCTTTGCTTCAGTCTTTACAGCCAAGGCCGGCCCTCGGGAAGCCTAGTCCAGCAAGGAGAGTAGAATGGCCTGGACAGCAGAGGACTTGCCCTGGGGGGAAGAGGAAGAGTTTAAAGACTTGTTGGTCAAGCTTAAGGCTCATAAATCAAAGGGTCCTGATGGGATGCACCTGAGAGTCATGAGGGAGCTGGCTGATGCGATTGCTAAGCCTCTCTCCATCATTTTTGAACATTCATGGAGGACAGGTGAAGTGCTTGAGGACTGGAGAAAGGTCAATGTCACTGCAGTCTTCAAAAAGGGCAAGAGGGACTACCCAGGAAACTACAGGTTGGTCAGTCTCACCTCCATCCCTGGAAAGGTGATGGAACAACTCATCCTGAATGTTATCACTGAAAATATGAAGGAAAAGGTGGTTATCAGGGGGAGTCAACATGGATTCTCTAAGAGGAAATCCTGTTTGACCAACCTGATAGCCTTCTATGAGTGCATAACGAGCTGGCTAGATGAGAGGAGAGCAGTGGATGTCATCTACNCAATCAGCTTGAGAGTTGGGCAGAGAGAAACCTCATGAGGTTGAACAAGGACTAGTGCAGAGTCCTTCATCTGAGAAGGAACAACCCTATGCACCAGTACAGGCTGGAGATTGACTTGCTGGTGAGCAGCTCTGCAGAGAGAGACCTGGGAGTCCTGATTGTCAATAAACTAACCATGAGCCATCAAAGTGCCCTCATGGCCAAGAAGGCCAATGGCAACCTGGGATGCATGAAGAAGAGTGTTGCCAGCAGGTTGAGGGAGGTTCTGCTTCCCCTCTACTCTGCCCTGGTGAGGCCTCATCTGGAGTCCTGTGTCCAGTTCTGGGCTACCCAGCTCAAGAGGGACAGAGAACTTCTGAAGAGAGTCCAGCACAGGGACACCAAGATGATCGGGGACTTCGTTATGAGGAAAGGCTGCAGGAATTGGGGCTGTTTAGTCTAAAGGAGACTGAGAGGGGATCTCATTAATATCTCATTAATATTTACAAGTATATACATGGTGAATGTCAGGAGGTTGGGGCATCACTCTTTTCTGTTGTTAAATAACCACTTTTATTTAGAAGTAAAAATACAGGTGAAGGAGTGAAGATTTATTCACTCAAGATTTAGTATCTGTACTTCAGACTTCGATTCTTATCTAAGGTTTATTTGGAAGAGAAAAAAGAAGTCCTAAAACCAAAGCCAAATCTGATTTGTTTGGAATTCTCTTCCACCTAGTGTTATTAACAGATGGATGATAATTGGAATGGGAAACCAAAGTGGAGATTGAGAAAATGACTCAGAGAGGAGCGTGAGAAATTAAGTATGAAGAAGAGAGTGAAAGGATGAAGACAAAGGAACCAAGATTAAATGGGATAAGGTCTGGGAGAAAAATCCTTTCTGGCCAGACCTATGGAAATTGAAGGCTTAGTCATTATAATTTTGTTTGTAGATTTTCTCTGAACTGCTGCCAACATCAGATAATTTAGACATAGTTGGAGTTTAGGAATGACACCTTTTTCCTCTGTGGAAGGGAAATCACTTTGTGATACATTTTGTTGAATCTTTCTTTGGATTCAAACTGTAGCTAAAGGTGATATCTGATAATATCAGAAATTAATTCTTGAGCTCTGGACTCAACACAAAAAAATTAACCAGCCTTAAAAAGATATGTCTTCAGAAAGCCTGATGTTCAACACACACTCATTTAAATATAAAGATACTACTCATATAATCACAATTCAGAAAAACAAGAAGGCATGTGCAAGAGTGTACATGCAGTTTGTGGAGCATACCAGGATGATCTGAACTAGCAACCACAACCATAGTGAATGAAATAAGAAAATGAAAAGCTACTTTATGCAAAGTAAATAGACATGCAGGACTATTTTGGCAGCCCTTTTGGAAATAAATGGTGAATCCCTGTAAACTGAAGAGTAAAGCACAAATTGTTTCCAGAAGTGTTTCGTGTAGAGGTTGATAGATTTGTTAACAGTTGTTGTCTTCCATCACAAATGAAAAACCTGGTTCCACTCGGAGAGTAGGGAAAGAATCATACCTTGGGGTATGGGTGAGAGCTGATTGGGATAACTTAATTTCAGTGACAACTTAGCGATGGAGGATAGGTGGCAGGAGTCACAAGTCTCACAAGCTCAGTCAGGAGGAGTCATAAGGTTCGAAAAGCTGTCTTGGGTCATGTGAAGTTTGGGATAGTCATTTTGAAGAGCACAAGTAGAATTGCATTCAATGACAACTAAACCCACTTCAGTCTGTATATTTTAGAGTGTTATGTCCCTGTGAATGTGGAGAAGTTGCTGTGCCTCCCTCTAAGGCATTCTAAGGTGTCTGTTTCTTTAGACATCAGGCCCTGGAGGCCTTTGTCTCAATTGCAACTCTGTAAATTATTTCCTTCTAAAATAATAATGAACTTTAAATGGCAGGTGACTTTTTTCTAATGCTGAAGCAATTTGTTCCAATTTGACTCATACTATAGTACTTCTCCCTATGCTCCGTCTCTTATGTCCAAACTGAGCACAATGTTTCAGCATTGGGAACCTGAAGTAGACAATGCAAGTAAAAAAAAAATGTGAAACTATTATTGTTTCAAACACATCACTAAAACCATCTTGGAAAACAGCCCTCTGCCTCTTCAGTCAGTGGAAAAAGACGCCAACAGAGAAAAAAAATTAGAGGGTCTATGCTGCTCGGTTCTGCATGACCACAATCTCCTCCATCACCCTGTGCCCTCTTCACTCACACCACACGCCAGATGGAGGTCTCTCGGAGACCATCACCTGTTTTGACCCTTGCCTTCAGTTCCCTCTGAGCATAATTTTACAGCAGTCTGACACAAAGGGCTTTGTATAGATGCAGCAGTTGCACAGATGTATACATTACCTCAGTTTTCTAAATATAACCTAGGACAGGAAATGCTGAGCTTAACTTCTTTCCCTCTGTATAGCACAACATTCAGTGGCATAAGAGAAAATGAGAATCCTAAAGCAAAATCTTTGATACAGGTGCCCAGGGGAGTGGTTTAGTAATATATACCATAGTTTTTATTTGGTAAGAAGTCCAGATTTCTTACTGTTCTATTACATATATGAAGTGTTATGAGCACGTGCCTGAACAATTTAGCTAAAATGTAGCTAAAAAGAAAAAAAAAAAGCTGAAGTTGAGGTCTCAGGATGATTCTTGTCTCCTAAACATGTGATCCAGAAAACAGAAAAGTGAAGATCCATTATAGTCAACTGAAGAAATATCTTTAGGCTTGCTAAAAGTAATCAGTCAGGGATGCTAGACTAGCTCTGCAGGATTAACTGTTACATGAAGATTTTTTCTAACATTTGTGGACAGTAACAGCACACATAGCACTCAGTAACAGCCAGCTAGACTAACAAATGGCAACAGAGGGAAATTCTGGTGGGCATTTCGAATGCTTTTCAATGCGTCAGCACTCCTAGAGCCAGTGTAACCAGCTAATTTGAGTTTTTGAAGTATTACTACGTGTAGATTAGGATTTTTCCAGTGTGTCTGAATTGCTGTACAAGTGGTAGGAGCACAACTGGAAAACAGGCGTGATCCCTAGCTTGTGTAATACTTTCTTGAAATTTTTGCCATTTGCCTATAGTTTCCAGCAAAAAAAAAAAGACTAAAAAGGATATGGTCTTTCTCAAGCATACGTAAATAAATGAAAGTAGGGAGGCAAAAAACTCCCACCAATCAGAGAAAGTCATGAGGATGTGCAAAGATTTGAGAAGAGCTTGAATACTGTTCTAATAAAGCAGAGTGGCTTTTGGGGATGATCGGAGATGCTGATAGGAACGCTTAAATTGTCTACACAAACAAACAGTAGGGCATAGCACATATGCAGAAAGGCTAACTTGAATCAAGAGCTATCTCATCAGATCTATATTTTTATATTAGCTACAAAAGTTACACCAACAGATGATACAAATAATAAAAATAAAAGGTTTTCTCTTCTATGTATATTACATAGATCAGCCTTTCATGCTTTCATTTTACAACTACTGTGTTTCCAGTTTACCTTTTTGGCAATCAAAACAGAAAGAGCACTTTATAACATCTGCATGCGATTTTTATAGACACTAGTGATTCATAAACTTTGATTTCAAAGACATTTCCTACAAGCCTTCTTGCTCCACAGGACCACATGAGTTTCCCCACAAAAATCCTTGATTTGTTTCCAGAGTTTATCTCACAATTTCTGTTGTCTTGGGGATGAAGTGGTTTTGTTATAGCTCAATCACTGAGAGCTATTAACTCAGCAAGCTGAAACAAATTCCTGAGCCAGGAAAGAGTCCTTTAAACATTTTTGTTCAGAGCTGAGCTTCTTTTGTTGCTTTTGCTAAATATTTCTGGATTAAAAAAAAAAAAAAACAAAAAAAAACAAACAAACAAACCTCAGAGAAAAATCCAATAATAATTCTAATAATATAGTTGGAACCTTATACATGTTGTTTCCGTGATGGAAATAGTTAGAGAAAAGATATATTAAGATAAGGTGGGAACAAGTGAGGAAAGAAAGATGTAATGGGTTGGGATAAATTAGAACAAAGGTTTTCCAGTAGGCAAATATACAATTAATAAAATGCTGGTCATGGCAATGATATTACAAACCATACCTTAAAATTCAGTCATGGTTGAAGCCACATATTGGTAATTTAAAGGTTAAATACATTATAAAACTCACTTAAACATCACACATGGAATTTTGTAATATTTGCTGATAAAAACATTACTGGAACCCCACAACTATGGGGCTTGGCAGGAACATTTGCTTTACTGAAGCTGAGTTTCAGACAGGAGCTTGTCTGATCTATGCTGAATGCAGTCCTTCTCAGTACCATATCAAAATAATGGCTTGGAAGTAAACAAATGTGGAAGGGATTTCTAGCAGCTAGCAGGCTTACAGTAGGATCTAATTTGTTCTCAGTGAATAAATACTGCTTAAGAAAACAGCAATAGATAAAAAGTAGGTCCACAGTGGCAAGATGTGTAATTCCAGTAATTGTTGGCTCCAGAAAAATATTACAGGACAAGGAGAGTTTGTGGACTCTGAGTTTTTATTGGAGCAGTTTCAGGCATTGCTGTACATTTAAATGAAGTGCAATAAAAATATTTGAAAGCATCAGGAGAAGGAAACTGTTCTCCAGATCCACAGAGATGTGGGTTTTATATGGTGGGGTAATGCAAGATCAGGTACAATCATATAGACATCTTCATGGTTATTGTTTTGAAGAGGATTTTTATGGTATTAAACAAGCATAACCATACTTTCAAACAGTTATGGGGTCTAATAGATCCATTTATTCAAAGAAAAAAAAAAAGCCAATACCAGAACTGTTTGGCTTTTAAATAGTTATGTATATTATCCCTAAAAGATCCTACCTGTTGTTACCTTGGCGAGATAGGCTGAGAGCTAGAAGATTCATACACGTTTTTTGAAACCTGTTTCTAAAGGTGCCTTTCAGCAGGTGGAAATGGACCCAAAAGATGGGCACAGGAGAGCTATCAGAATGGGAGTTACAGATTTAGCTTTTATGATTCTTCTAGGACCCCTGCAACATTAATGGAGACATTATTTCCTGATGTGCCTGCAGCTTGCGTATGAAGTTGTCTGAGAATTTGGTGCACATCGACCATTTCCAGAATGAACTGATGAACTCACAGATAGCTGTGATAAGATTAAGCACGTCAGTTGGAAACAAGATCCAAAGAAACGTGAGCTCCTTCAGAAAGAGGTCATCTACCTTAAGTGCATGCCAACACAGAATGAATTTCCACTGACAAGAGAAAATGTCAGTAGTATAGATCTCGTTAACTCCCCAGTCAGACTTAAAGTTTTACAGGGCTCTACTAGTTGTACAGATGATCTGTTTCCACGTTACCAAAATTATTAAATTATTTGAGATGGAAGAGGAAAACTCGACTTTACTCCATAGCTATGTCAAGAAGCTGTAAAAGAAAACATGGCTCTAAAATGACCTTCCAGTCACCTGAGTTTCATTTTCAAAAGCAAATCATACTTGGTGCAGAAGTGAAGGGTTGCTGGAAATAAGAATACTGAAGAATGAGACAAGTCAGTCTCTGACACAGATAATATTGAACTACTTGAAACAATCCTTTGCAGTTATCTATAGAGTTAGTTTTTATTTACCTGTATCAGTCAAAATTCTTGATAATATGAAACATGTTTTTACAAGGGTTCTTCGTAACACAGAATTCTTCTTTGTGGAGGGCTACACCCTCACAGGCAGACTTGTAGACTTGGGGAGACATATGTAATTTGTACAGGTAGCCTCACAGAAATGACATCTTCAAATACTGACTCCATATAGAACAGATAACTGGCTACTCAGAGAGATTTGTTACCCAAGGTTTTTGAATGTTCACAGCTCCTCTTTCTGCTGTAGAACAACAGAGAAGTGTGTTGCTGGAATATAGCCCAGAGCAAAGAGATTGCTCAAACAGAGGATCTTGATGTTAAAACTGTGTGTTATTGGAATTTCATTTGGTAGTTGTCAACATCTTGGAGTGGTTTAATCTTTTATATACTATTGAAATTATTTCCAGTGGGAACATCTGGAATACAAAGATGCTATATTGTTTAAGGAAAAAGAAATCCCATGGAATGATGGGAGAAGGTATCACCCTATTATATGGTGTGACAGGGTGGTCTCCTGGAAGAATATTATGGCGTGGATGGAGGGTGAATGAATGGAATATGCATAACATGCCAGATTATTATTACCCTGTTATGCCTTATGCTTTTTTAATTATTGTACTTACATGTGGCTGCAGTCTTTCTGTTGCCCAAACACTACATAGTCTATAGAAGAGTGAGCCAAATGCATTCTGTAGATTACTCTCAAAAACAAAAGGCAATCTGAGGAAGGTACAACCATTGCCCAGCGTCTGTTTTTGTGAAAGGAACTCCTGAGAAAAGGGATTGGGACTTCATAACAGAGAAGTGTATGTTTTGATGGGATGCCTTTTTCCCTCTTCTTCAGTACAAAGGTATTTTTAAGTTGTGGTAGAATATTTTTTTAAGCCAGAACTGTTACTCCACTCAGTCTGATGACATACCACATATACTTGGAAGATATAAAAGATTCAGATTCTGCTATTATTTTAAGTCTTGGAATTCTCAACAGGGAAAAACCTCTGATACACAGAAACAGTACAGGAAATACAGTGTCTCTGTTTCAGGGAATTTGCCTTCTTTGGCTGTTATACACATTGACAAAGAGAAGTTGTCTAATTGTTCATTTTAAATGCATAATTAGTTCAATTAAACTGCAGGATAGCTGGCATACAGGAATGTTATACTCATGGCTATTTGAAAGCATTTGCTGTAGTATCTGAAAGATACAGTCTCTATGTGGTCAAAAAGTACTGTCTTGAAACAAGGTTAGCTCCAGTAAAGTGGAATATTTACCTGGGTATAGGCAAGAGCCAGACGAAAGTTGTGTAGCAAGCAAAAGGTATTACTTGGAAGGTCAGAGGAAAATGGAATATCTTCCTGGAAAAAAAAAAACAGTTATAGCTTGGATTTCTGCTAGTAGAGCTATGGAGTTTATGATGAGTTGTGCCTCAGTTTTCAGAACAGAATGGATCTATGCCCATTTTTCAAATCCACATGTGACCCTAGAAAATCACTCACTTGCTCTACTGTGCAATAAAGCATATGCTACAAACTTCTGTTCTCCAGTGGACAACAAGAAGTCATAAAGCTAAATGCGAACAGGAAAAAAAAAAAAAAAACCAAAACCAGCCCATTTCAGGTCATTTCCCACTGCAGTTTGGGTGAAGAAATGCCAGGTGATGTCAGACTCAGCAGGTTCACAGAGGGAAGACTGTGTTACTCATACAGTACTTTCATTTCTGTGCAAGATTTTGTAGTCATTACCTTGAAGCACACTAGCTTTCAAGTTCCCAAGAAGAACTCAGGGCTGAGTGTGATATTTAAGCCTAGACATCTTTTCTCATCTGGGTTTCCTGTCACAATGCCAGTGTCTGTGTATGCAAAGTTCTGGCAGCCTGAAATACTTTGATACATTTTTTTTCCCAGGCTTCAAACAAAAGGTAAACAATGGACTTGTGACTCCAGGGTGAGCACCAGTAGCCAAGAGTTTACAAGGTAACTTGTCTCCTTAATGTTTCTGGCATCACTTTAAATATTTTACTGTATAGAAGGGATATGTGAAAGAAAAAACTCATTCAGTGTTTTTTGAGGCTGCAGGTTTGATGCCTAGAGGTGATTTCTGGTCCACACAAGTTTTTCACTCTTACTACAGGTAAAACAGAGAGCAACTCTGCATCAAAGGATTAAAATATCTATTTAAACCCCCCAAAAAATAAACTCCAAGTTTTAGAATATCCATGAAAGATACTTAATGGTGTGAACAATATCTAAGGAAAAAAAAAAAAAGACAGGGGAAGGTATTTAGCTTAATAGTGGTTTAAGTGTTTATTTTAAATGTTTTCAATTCACTAACAGGCTAGCAATGAGCTCAATATACTCTATTTGCTTATTTTGTGTTGTAATACTGTTATCTGTTGAGTCAACATAATCTTGTAGCTGGTGAAATCCACACATGAGAACAGATCTTAAATACTAATTTTGCATTGTTTAGCCTAGACAACCAGTTAGAAAGTCTGTAATTGTTCATTGACATATCCTAGGAGTAATCCAATAATCTGGGCATGGAAGAGTAACATTTACCAATTGAGACTGAAAAGGAAACAAATATGAAGTGCAATGATATGTTCTTAAAGATCTTTTCTAATCTAAAAGATTCTATGTTTCTATTGCAATATAGGGAAAAGAGAGAAATGGAACTCTCAGAAAAATATAAAGAAGCAAACCTAGGAAATATTCCAACAAATGATCAGTGCATTCAACAAAGTACCAGATCAAGTCAGTAGAAAAATTTCTTTTGATAGGAAGTCTTTACCCTTTCCTTTGCTCTTTGCCTTTTTCTTCCCCTTTTTCTTTCCTTTCCTCCAAATGATCAATTTCCACTAAAATATATTACCCCTCAGAAAAAATGTTCTCAGAAAAAATTTGGAATTTCAATAAAAGTTTAAAATCAGTTGCTTCAGCATGTCATATCTGAATACCAGTGAAGTTTCTGTCTGTTTCTATGGGAAATAATTTCAGTCCATGACACAGCTGGTGTCACGTGCTGAGATGTCCAATCCTTCCTTGATTGTCTGAGTTTCACTATGAATTTCATATGTTCTTTTCCTTGTGTTCTTAGAAGGGGCGTATAAATGGCCTACAAAGTTAAACTTCATCTAAGTACTTACAATTATTACAATGACTTAAGTTTTGTTCATTTTACAATATTTTCACATTCCACTTACATCATTTTTTAAGGCACCTAGAAAAATATCTGAGGCATCAAGTGTCTAAAGCCTCTCAGGCTGGAATAAACTTTTCTTTGCTCTACACTACTAACTTCTTTAATTCCCTTGGCTTTATATGGCCAGGGAACTCTTGTACTTAACTTGAGATGACGGCATAACACATTCCATTACAATCATATTTCCATGCTCATTCCATTCAGTACCAAGTAAAGAAAAATGTTGATATTCTTCTTACTGATGTTTTCATTTGTTTTCTTGAGAAACTCCACCTGACAACAGACCTTCAGGTAGGACAGTAGTGAACTGAAGCTGATTCCATGGTCCCTAGTCCTACCATTAAGTCTATATTCACAAAAACGTATGTATATGCATAAAAATAAAGTTTTGATGTAGTCAAAATGCATAAAACTGACTACATCCACTTCAACAATCTGTGGGGAATTGAACAGAGAGTAAAGGCAATGACACAGTTCCCAGAAAGCTGCTGCTGCATCTAATTTGTAACACAAGGTCTGAGGATGCAGTAGTTAGGAGGCTTTCTAAATTACGTAATCAGCTAGCAAGTCCACAAGAATATATGCAGTGGCTTTTCTTTGTATGCAGCCTGTTGAAGAAAACAGATCACTTTTGCTCAAAATCTCATGCTCACAAAATTTTACGTGTGCAAAATTAGTCTCTTGAGATTTTGAGTTCTGATATATTTGTGGATGTGTATAGGCACTTTCACACAGCTTTATCTCAGCACTGTAATATTCCCATGGTTTCTCCTAAATATCCTGTAACTATATGAAACCCATACAGATCAGCCTGCTGTTGTAATGGAGGGAATTTAGACTACATCTGTTCTAAATAAATAAATAAATATACAAATGTAGTGATCTATTAGGTATTGTCCTCAGCTAAATATATCACAGTGAGCTTGTCAGTCATTAACTTGAGATTTCTTCAACTTTTTGGTGGAACTGTCTTTTCTTCAAAGGACTTTTTAGTACCTCTTAAGCAACTATTTCTCGGCCCTTTTTGTTTTACTATCTGGTGCCACTGTTACTGAAAAAGAATTTAATCAGCAGCCAGTGTCCCTTCTCCTTGTCTTTTCTTGAGATTTATGCATCAAAGGGCACTCTCCTCCAGGGATAAAGGTCACTTTCACATATACATTTCCCCATATATCTCCAACTGTTACTGCTCTTCCAGAGAGCCATGGTTTCCATCATAACAGCTCCACTTTTATGACTATGTTAAAAAAAAAAAGTAAATAGTCATAGTTTAAAAGAGAATTTCACTCTATTTAGCTCTTTTGAGAGTTTTTAAAAATAGAAAATAGTATCAATTTTTCTTCATCTTTTTTCTACTTATTTGAAGTATTTTGTGTGCTATTCCAAAGACTTATGCCATGTTCAGGACTCCAGTTGTATATGTTGAATGAACCTTGATGCTGTCTTTGCAATAGAGATTTTACCTTCTCTGGAGAACACACCAAGGAGGAGAGAGAAGTGTATGAGATGGTATGGGAGAGGCTGGCTATTATCTGTCAACCCAGCATGAACAGAAGCACTGGGAGAGATGAGAAAGTTATTGTAGAAACTGAGGTGGAAGCTAAAGAAGAGAAAGAAGCAGATCAAGGGGGCATGAAACTACCAGGTACAGCTGAAGAGTCTGCAAAGAAACTGCTACTAATGTCAAACCTGAAATTACCAAGTGTTAAATTAGTTCAAGCTGAACCATTATTTATACTCAAAAGTTCTACTATGTCCATTTTCATAGTCAAGTCTTACAGACACAAGGGCTTAAAGAAATCAAGCCACTAAGTCCTGCCTGTAGTAAAGTTTACATAGATCAAATTCACTGACTCTTCAAGTGTATAGAGATCCCTGATTCTCCACTTGGAATAATTCAAATCAATGTGACAAAATTGGACCTCTCTTTTTTACATACCCACATCCACACAACTCATCTGTTAAAATTAGGTGATAAAAGACACCCTTTTTCTCTTTCACTATTGAACCTGACATTTACTTATATTTGTAAGAGGTATGTCCTTGGAATGGTATGCTGGGTACAAAGCAGAAGGATTTTTGACTCACTGGAATTCACTAACCATACCTCTCCATATCCTGTCTCCTAAACGTATCACCCTTTCCACTGGACACTCTATAAGACCTTGACAATAATTCAATATATTTAATTATTTTTTTAAAATCTGTCCAATAATTTTTTAGTAAGATAGTTTTATTGCTCTCTGATTAGTCATCAGAAAATCAGTCTACAAAAGCAAAGAGCAATCTGCCAGCCCTTCAATAATCACTAAGAGTTAACTCTGTTCAAAATTACATTCTTTACAGATTATTTTATCTTCAACCATCAAATTTCTTTTTGTTTTTCTGCAGCTGAAGTTTTTTCACACATCTCCAGCTCTTCATTAAATGAGCAAAAACCACAAGCCAAAGAAATTCTGGTATGACTTGGCCCTCTCCATCTCAACAGCCTCCATAGAAGGTATTATGGTTTTCATTTTTCATGTGTATGTTAGCTTGACAGCCTGCAGATACACATTTATGACTGCAGATATACATATACCATATATTTCCCCTCTATTTTAAATACACGGTTTTGTTTTACCCTCCTTTTATTGACAGATTTGGTTTTGATTCTGGTCTTCATAAAAGCAATGATGACAAATAGATATCTGTAACTGAACAACTCACAATGGAGTTTTCTTGTTCCAGTAGGTGTTTCTTTTCTGCCTTTTTCTACTTAGTTTGTTTCCTTTTCTCCACAGCAACTGTATTTAGGGATTTACATATTGTTTTCACTGACTAGATGTTAGAAATACAGAGTTTTGCTGGGCAGCAAAATTTCCAATTAGTTTTTTCATCCCTCCTGCATAGGTTTGCACTTTTTTTACTTTGCTGAAATGTAAAAGTTCAGTTCTAATTGGTCTCATGTATTGTTTATTTAGCATTCTTCTGTTATGCAAGGGAGGATAAAAGCTTGTTGATATCCTTTTAAGAGTTCATAACTGTCTCTATCGTCAGCACATATAATATGGTGGCTATTAAACAGTAACTAGTTATCCATTTATTTTCTCTGGATCATCTTCACAATGCTGGAAAAATCTTTTACTTCCAGTTCTCAAATTGAGTTTTATGAAACATAAACTTTAAAAGACTCCAGAGGGGACAGGTTGGTTGTGGGAAGAGCAACAGCAATTGCAGCTTTAGACTGGAGAGGCTCTTGATGACAAAAAAACAGCTTTCTAAATAAGGTGCAGGTTGGCAGCTTGTGAGGCAGTATGTAGAAGAACTGATGTTTGAAGCAGAACTTGGAGAGAAATTCAGGTGCTCTTCCAAGGATTTGACTCAAATATGTCATCTGGAGTGATTTCACCTGTCAGCACAGACAGTTCGGGGAAATACCAAGCCCTCTGTCTTTGTCCCTGTTTTTCAGTGTGGAGCAAACCTAGTTTAACACATAAAACTTGCTGCTCCCTCTACTCCCCGCCCCTTTCCTTTTGCCTGTTTTATTTGTCTAGCAGTTGCCAGCAGGGATCAGACAGTAGGAACAGTGCAGTCAGCACCTTTTTCTGGGGCACAAGCACCGGACCAGAATTTATTGTCTTTATTCACTGCAGGGAAGATCACTACATCCAAGAAGGAGCCTCTCCTGCTGGGTAGCAATGGTTTGCCACCAGCCCAGTCAGCCTGCTCCTACTGCAGTTTCAAGCTTTATTTCATGCCCCTCGGGCTGAGAAAAGCCTGCCTCTTCTGGAATGCTAACCATGCTTTCAGGGCCGGATGCCTCCATTTCATCGGACAATAAATTAGAGAGCTCGTGTTGGACTGGAAGTGACCGTTTCACCTAGCTTGGGATGGCGATAAAAGGACGTGGTTGAGCTTCACTTTAAAAGAACAGCCGAGAGCCATATTTATCAAGTGGATCTCTATCCATCTTCTGGGTGGAAAACAGTAGCTGAAGCACTTCCCCTGCCGACGCACACTTTATAAAGCTGTGGGGGGGTAGGGAGGGGGGTTGGTGAGATTGGAAGGCGTGGGGGCTGCTGCTTTTGTGGGGCAGCCTGCAGTGACATGGCAACCCAGACATATGGTGTCATTATTCAGCCGACACAAATTTGACATTTGGTGAATTTATTATATTTTGGTTTGCTCCTGGTGCCTGAAAGGCTTTGCAACTGTCTCTTCATAAGGCCTGTCACAGATGTTGATGTATTTTCCTCCTCCACAGCCAGGTTTTACTGTGGAAACTGATACAACTTCACGATAGAATTTCTGGATGAATTATTCACGCATTGCATGCTTTCTGCACATAGGGGGTTGGAAGAAATCCACCCTATTCAATAAATGGTATTTTTAATCCCCTTTAACAGAGAATTTTCCCTGAGTTTAAACCATATTTATTATCACCTTTGTGATCCTAATGTTTTGGATAACATATTTGCAGTTAATAGCTTTGTTAAATTTTTCACTGTATTTCACCTTAACATGCAATTAAATTGTCCAGACACAGTGATGAAACTGATACATCGAAGAGACAATAAACCATATGGACCAGATTCTCATCATCTTAACTTCTGGTAGCCTTTTTTTCTTTTTTTTTTTTTTTTTAATCCTGCAGATCATTCTATGTCCAGTGATTTATAGGGTAATTCCTGAAATTATCTCAATATTTGTTGTTGTAGACAGAATAGGCTACTGTTAATGCCAGTACCATCTGTGGAGATGATTTTTTAATTGAAAAGAATTTTCAGTCTTGAGAGTGGAGAGTTGGATGAACTCATCACTGCCCCTGAGAGAAGATTAATGAAATGAAAACATATCATGCCCCTTTAATACCTGTAGAAGTAATAAGGATGCATCAAGTGACAATACAAAGCATGGTGCGTGGGGGTAAATTGTTTTAACATGGTATACAAAGTCCATCCAAGAATTAAAAATTACATTTGCAGTTTTAAAAATTAGAAGCATTAGTGCTTTGTATTAAAACTTCTGATTCCACTTTTTTTCCTGACTTCTAACTCCAGAAGAAAGTTCGTTTAATATTAAATAGATATATGCCTACAGGAAAGTTTTGGAACCAAATGACTGCATGGATATTAATCTGACCTTGAACCAATGAAAATGATATTACTTTTGAAAGATACAACCAAGTAAAAGTGAACTTATATTTACTATCTAAAATGCAAGAGTGTTATTTTTTGTGTAGTATAAAGTTTACACCTCTGTAATAAGAACTGGTAATTTAAAGCCTAACACCTTTCTGCTCAGAATACTGTGTTCTGCACATTACTAATGCAGCTTTTATTGCTCAGTTACCAGTTGTCAAAATGGGATTTATATTCATATTTTGGAAAATTATCCTCCTGCATAAAGTTCTGTTTATTAGGAGCTCATGGCAGTAGTCAAGTACGGAGAATATTGAAACTACTCAGCCTCCAACTTAGTGTTGTGTAGAAGGTTTATTAATAAGCATTTCCCAAAGTGTTTCAAGTCACACAATAACTTTAAATTGAATACAGGAATTAAATTGTTTCATGTTTTTAGCAAAAAACTTGGGAATTTTGTCTTCTAATTTTTTCCCAAACAACTGCATTTTATTCATAAATCTACTGTATTTAAGAAAAACAATAGACAAAATTCTGTCATTACTACATTAAGCCAGAAAAATATCTTTTGATGGTGTGAAAAAAAATTAAAAAAACTTTTTTCAACAGCTTCAAGCTTTCTCATTTAAGTAAAGCAGGAGGGGTTTTTTTCTAAAAATGGACCAGAGCTGGACGAACATCATCATAATCACTTCTCCAACCAAATCCCTAGCTCTCGTATCTTTCAGTCATGATAGTAGATCTAATCAAGATAGTAACGGAAAAAAGAACACAACATTCCAGAAAACAAGTACTGTTTGATATTTTAAATGTCTCATCAATTAATCAAAAAATGAAGCAATTAATAATTATTTATTTAACTTTGGTTTTTTACTTGAATCACAGAATCACAGAAACTTAAGAGCTGAAAGGGATCTCAAAAGATCATCTAGTCCAACACTCCCTGCCAGAGCAGGCCAGGGACAATGACTTGGGTGTAATCTTTGGAGATTCATTTCTAGAGCATGGTAATCAGAGTGTAGGATATTAAATTCACCCTCTCTCAAACACGCAGTGTCCTTACTCCATTGCTTCTGTTAATTGGACAATTATGCTGAGTGATGTTTTTCTGCTCTTCCCATCTTTGTATGTGTTCATATGTTGCACCAAGCGTTGGGGGAAGAGAGGATGTGAGGGTATTTGAATAAGATATTTAAAATGATGATGGCAGAGACAGAAGTAGAAGAGTTAGTTGCTTTATTGAAACTGATTACAATTGAGAAGCTGCATGACACAGTTATAACTTTAACAAAAAAAAATAATAAGCTGTGCTTAGATATTTCCATTTCAGCACTGTGAAGAATCATATAGGTGCACACTTTCTTTACTCCCTTTGGTTGGTAACCCTTGCTCTGGCACATGTCATTTGCCATGTAAATATTTCTCTAGTTGCAAAAAGACAAAAGAAAACTGATAGCAACCAGCCATTTACTCCATTATCAATAATGTTTGCTCTTGGCCCAAGCAAATAGTAATTACTCTGTCAGTAAAAACTTATGTAAGCTTGGGAGTGTTTAATTCTTTTTTAATTTCCTGAAGGCACTGGCCCAACTGAGGTTACAACAGTAAAGCTGAGATGTGCTGCTGAATTTCCAGCAACTTGCAGTGACTGGCAGTCTTTTCTAGAGTATTGTCCTTTTTCACCTAATGCCATTCATTTCACCCTTATATACTACCTCTACTGGTGTATGTATATTTGAAGGTTAGCTCCCCTCAGTTGCTTCTCTGCTCGGGAAATGCCATCAAGGTGCAGAGGCTGTGAGCAATTTCAGTACAGCACTGGTGGAACCGTAGCCAGGAACCGCTGTAATAAAGACAGCCACACCAATTTGCTGACATACATCTTTGCTTTGTCTGACAAAAAAGCTCTCCATCTCTATTTTCCAGACTGTATGCATATGCACCACAGATACAAAGAGCAATGAACCACAAGGCTGGGGCTGGACCTTACACCTGGGATGTCTAGCAGTCTGTAACCTTTCGCCTCCTTCAAGTCCCTCCTGAAAACTCATCTCTCACTAAGGCTTGTATTAAATTACAGGCAAATAATAGCTCAGCTGGCTGAGAGCTATCTAGGAACAGCACACATCAGGGCTGTTCAGCTATATGTGCAGCCATCCCCTCTTTAACCAGCTCCCCAAATGCATGTGAAGGCTTTTATGGCTCTGAGCTGAGCTTCTGCCATATAGTTATACTTCCAAATAAGACCATGTCCAACCCTTAAGAGCTGGAAAGCCCTGTGCTGTGATATTAGTGTAAGAGTCCATTCCCTCCCACACTTCCCCTGACCTGGTTTGCCCTGCCATCCTGTTACTCACTGCTTTCCAGCTTGAGACCTCACCAGACCAAACCAAAGAACACTTCCCTGTAGCTAGCACAGCAGTGCCAAACCTCTTAGAAAGAATTACATTAGTACAGAATAACAATCAGGTGAGCATCTATTAAAGGAGAGCTAATTACAAGCTCCCAAAGAGCTAATTTTTTCTTTCTTTCCTATCCCACTTGTGTGTTTCTCAGCATTTTATCTCTTTCAATGCCTTCACTGGATCTGGAGTCCACAGCTATTGGAAGTAGGTCAGTCTCCAGTGCCATTACTATGATAATACATAAAGACACACATAAGCATTTAAGGAGTTGTAGGAACAATCCATAGAAGTAATCATTTTGTCCATCATAAATGTTGAATGATAGTTTATCAAACAAAAACACTTCAGTAGCTATAAAGTTTTGCTGCTAATAAACATATCAATGCCCACTATGCAGACCACCTTTAAAAGCTTATGGGTTTAATGCTATGCAACATGACTCTACCACGATTTTTCAAGCTTCCAATGACAATTATTGCAGCTACTGCAGTAAATATAATTCCGTGAAACTAAAAAAAGAAGTGCAGGTGACAGGTCTTTAAACCTGATATTCATTACTAACCATTCTGCTGGAAAGCAAGGCTCTAAATTTATTTCATTTCCCTGATTTCTAAAGGAGAGCAGCAAGGGGAAAGGAAGAGGAAAGGAACTGAAAATGTTTCCAGGGAATTACTCAATTTTACTGAGTTGTTGTTGTGTGCTTTACTTCACTAGCCAACACAAAAGTTATAGGTGGCCTAGAAATGTATGATGTGATACAATGGGAAGTTGTTCAAATTCAACACAGCTGAAGGATACTCTGTTACTTGGCAGGTATTTTGGCTCTTATAAAGACTTTTCCCCCTGCCTTTTTCTTATGCAATATTTAATCTCATTGTAACATTTATTCCCACTTCATTCTGCTTGTCATTGCCACCTTGACAGTTGTATTTTTCCAGGCTGCATTTTAAGTAGGATTTTTAAATTTGGAACTTTGGAAGTAAATAATTTTTCAAATGTATATGAGGATAACCAGATTTGTAATCTTCCATTCACCTTAGAGAATGTACTTGATTTTTATGGCTAGGTTATATGAGTAAGAACATATGGATAGAATAACAAATATATCAGGTAATAAAATTTGCCTGGTAGACTATTCAGAGTAGTGGACAATACAAATTTCTTGGCATGGTTTTTGATGTGATAATATTAGACAATTTGAAAGACAGACCCTTATAGTGCTTCATTTTAAGGAAAAAATATAAGAGCAGTCTCAATATTTTGTGAAAGTAAACTAACCTGGCTTTGTCAGCATTCAGTGTACACTTAAAGTACCTCGTTACCCAAAGACAAATGTGTGATTTAATAAGCTTTAGCTATATAAGGAGAAAATTTGAACCTAAAATTTCGCCAGAAACTTACCTCACTCTTTTGTTATTTCAGTAGCTTCTCTTAGAGTTTTTTTTTTTTTGAGGGGAAAAAAAAAAGGAAAAAGAAAAGCAGAAAAGAAGAAAAAAAAAGAAAAAAGGGAAAATGTTGGGTCACTATCTCCATTTTGAAATTCATATCTCTGTTGTCCTCAGCCAACTGACTCTGCACAAGTCTCTATTCATCTCTGTGTTTTGGTCTTTGCAGGTTTTTCTGTTTACTCCTGACCAAAACCAGACCAAAGCTGACCTGATGAAAGAAATTTGGGGAACCTTTAAAGGTGATCTAAGCCAACTCCTTGGATCTCTTGCTAATTTTTTACTTCAAAGGAAATGAGCTGAAACAAGTAGGATCGTTAATTTAGGTTTTGATGTTTTTTTCTGAAGTCTATACTACCATCCTGACCAAAGACTTCTGTGTTGGGCCACTAGAAATACAGCTCCATGGGATGGCAAGGGCAGTATCTGTAGAGAGAAGAGGAATGTCTATTCCATTTTATTGGCTGTTTTTTTCTGTGTGGCTTGATAACTTGCAGCATTGATAAATGGCTTAACACAGAGATTTCTAAGATTTTCAGCTATGTGAAAGTCAATCTCATTTTTTAAGTGTTTAGATATCAGCATATAGAATTGATTACTGTTGCTGTAGTCTCTTATTTTTGACAATCTTGTGATCAGCAATTAATAAGCCAAAGAGTGACGCTTTTTAGAAATCTGCTAGAGAGGCAGATAACATGCTGCATGTTAGCAGAGTCTGAGGTGATTCAGGAAGCAGCTAGAGGTCATTGAAAAGCTTTGGCAGAGGTTTTAATGAGTTTTCTTTGGGAATTCAGCAGTCTCTATGAAGACCAGGTCTGTTTAAAAATAACAATTGTTTAACTTAAGGCTTCTCAAAACTTGAGCCAGGTTTTTTGGCCTCTGACTTTGAGTGTGCATACATATAGCAGCTTTTTTTTCCTTCTAAATGGAAAAATCTGCAAGCACAAAGTACATCTATTTTTTATTGCATGTTATGCTTCAAAGTGATCTGTGATGTATTTTAGGAAGAGGAGGCCCTTCTGTAGCAGTAACAGTGCCCAGTCAAATCTTTCCAGAAGTATTGGAGGCACAACAGTGGGTGTGATAGAAAAATAAGGGGAAACTACTTATTTTATGTAGGAAATTATAATTTTTAACTCCCAGAGCAGCCTGTGTACAACAGTTCTCTCTCTCTCTCTAGTTTTCTTTTTTTATATACCTTGTGTGATGCTTCTCTTCCTATTCACCCACAATCTTTTATGTCTCCCAGGTGAAAAGAAAACAGCCATGAAAGAGATTGCTTTTAAAACACAAAACTTTGCTTTATGAATAGAATACTGGAAAGAAGTTTTGCAAACATGTCCCAAAAAAGCTTTTGGAAATAAGTGCCACTGTATACCATAGAAGTCTAAGTAAAGTCAAATCCCTAGATCTGAGCACTCTCAAATTTAGAAAGTTTGGATATGAGCAAAGATTTTCCTTGTGCTTGGAATATGTCTACCTAACAAGGATCAGAGTGAAAATTATTTGCTCACAATAAGATTTAATAAAAGAAGACTATATGCAAATTAAGTAACCTAAGTGTGAAATTGGAAGTGAAAAACATTTTGTGTTCTCAGGAGATATCTTCTTTGTCCCAGCATCTCTGACAGCTAAAACTTATATCTTCCATGCATGAAAAATATCCCTCCAGGTGTGCTCAAGTTATTATTTTTTTTTTAATGTTGTCTGCTACACAGACATTTTTATTTTGGCTTAATCCAGACTTGGTCACACTAGAGAACAAGGTTAGTGACAGCCTTTTGTGGATTGTTTTTAAAGCATTTTTAAAGTAGTACAATGATCAGATTGGCTACACACTTTGAATTTTTGCTGGCTATTTGATTATTATGATCTGATATGGTGATATGTGCCTCAAATAGCAGAGTTATAATTATATACCTATCCCAGAATTTATCCCAGTATAACCATGTCTGCACTTACACGTGATACCAGTATGGACATCAGCAAGACATTCCTAGCAGAGACAAAACCTAAAATGCTGAAAGCAGCTTTGTATGCCACCATTATCTGTTCTGACCAAGCCCTGGTCATTCAAGTTAGTGCAAAACATAGGCTGCTGGTGAAGCTGTGCATAGGGATGGCCAGCCTGCCATCATGTTCTGTGCAAGGAGACTTGATATCAACCATGAAAGAGGACCAGGATTTTGGAACTAGATGGTTTTCCAGCCTACAGGTACACTGTTGAGCAAATATCACTGCATTTTGCAAATAGCCCATCAGCTACAGTCACTTTAGCTCTGCATGGACCCATGTGAGTTTCCATTTCTAACACATTGTGCCTGATGGTACAAGTGGTGTCCTCTGGTTACTGTTCAGTGAAGTCATCGCTTTGCTAGAAAAACACTTGCATGTGCTTAGTCTTTTCCCCACCAGTCACTGGCTGTGCTTTACAAGCCAAAATGAACTGAAAGGATCTGAGAATCTGGTATCCATGTGATTTTTATTTCTATATTTTTCTGTGAATCTGCATGCTCACTGACCTAATACTACTAACAATGACCCAGTGTACCGTAAACTTTTTGCTATATTTGCAAACTCTGCTAATAAATGTTTAAAAGGAAAAAGGAGGCTGACTGACAGCCCATGGGCATCCAGATGAGACAAATTTTGGAACGTTCAGCAGAGATCGCATTCCTGCTTTATGGTAAGAAGTTGTTGCTGTCTATAGAGTAATGATGTAAATCATCTGTCATGCTGTATTGGGACCTTACCATATTGCATATACAGAGTAAAAGCCCCATTTGCCAAATTCTGATTTAGCACATCATAAAAACACTGCTCTTTAAGATGCACTCTGCCCTTTAGTCTCCAGACCAAGGGAAGCAGAGGAGGAAGCTTGTAACAGGTCAATTAGTGAATGTTTTCCATTTAAATCCTTGTTTGGAGCGTATCATCACACACTTTAAGAGATGCAAAAGGAAGCAGTGTAGTTTTGACTGCATCGTAAACAAGATAAGTGATCAAGGAGGTAAAATGTGAAGAAAGAGGTGGCCAACTACAGAAATGCAACAAGCATTTCTGAAGGAAGTGATATCACATTGTTCCCTTGAACATTGCTTTACTGCTTAGTTGAGATACGAGAAGCCAACAACATTTTTTTTTTCTTGTCAGTTTTTAAGGACCTGGAATTTAAAGTACCTATTTTGCAGAAAATTAAAAATTGATTATACAAGCTTTTGACATATGTTTCAGTACATAACAAAAAAGGAAAGAGCTCCCTAATACTAGAAAAATTAGCCAGCCTCTGTATACTGGAAGAAACATTTAGTCACAGTCTCCAACTAAATTAATTGCAGTTATCATTATTTAAATTGCTGTTACTTAAAGTAATGGTACTCTAAGTACATAAATAATCAATTTCTAATGAATGAAAACTGACAATCAAATTAATTAACTTCTTCTCCATTGAAAAGCAATTAAGCTAATGTTTTAAATTGCTATGCAGTTGCCAAATTTGGAAGGGATTTTTGCTTTGTGACAGTTTGTATCCCTTTTATAGTGTCCTGAAACTCTCAACCTTCATTTAAAAGAAACAGTGACTTTTAAGCTGTTCTAATCTGCCTCAGAGATGCACTCCAAGCAAACCTCTAACAGATCAGGAACAAACAGTTATTTATTTGTAAATCTCCTGGGATCTTGCACTGTAAATTTTGAACTTTTGCCATGAAATCCATTTGACTCTGAACAGAAAATGCTAGTCTAAAATACCAGCCACTAAAGCTAGTCTTAATAGTAGCATTTTGCAGTGGATCTTTAAGAAATTTGTGCAGAGTTCAGAAGGCTTCATGTTACCTGAGATACAAATTGACCAAAGATCTCATATGCTACTAGAATTTAAAGCTAGTGACATAAGGTTTGGATAAAATGTAAGGGAGAGTCAAGGCAGGAGGATGAGTGAAAGCAGGATGACTGCTAATTACATGCTGTTTTCTGGATTTTGTATAATAGATCACAGAATCACATATTGTTTTGTTTGGAAAAGATCTTTAAGGTCATTGAGTCCAATCACTAACCTAAAACTGCCAAGCCCACCACTAAACTATGTCCCTAAGCATCTCATCTACACATCTTTTACATATCTCCAGGGATGATGTCTACACCACCTCCCTGGGCAGCCCATTCCAGTGTTTAATAACCTTGTCGGTGAAGAATTTTTTCCTAATATCCAATCTAAACCTCACCTGGGGCAACTTGAGGCTCTTTCCTCTTGTTCTATCACTTGTTACTTG
Organism: Urocolius indicus; assembly: GCA_013401255.1. Classification (NCBI taxonomy): domain Eukaryota; kingdom Metazoa; phylum Chordata; class Aves; order Coliiformes; family Coliidae; genus Urocolius; species Urocolius indicus. Next base: position 459,315 of record WBNH01008216.1, read on the forward strand.
GAAGAAGACACCCACCTCACTATAACCTCCTTCAGGTAGTTGAGAGTGATAAAATCTCCTCTGAGCTGCCTTTTCTCCAGGCTAAACAACCCCAGTTTCCCTTAGCCACTTCTCAGGGAAGCTCTGTTTGAAAACATTTCTGTGTTGTTAACATATTACTAGTGCTGAAAGAAGCCTGCCCAAGTCTCTTCAAAACAGGTAGGAAGCAAAAGAGGAAGATGACCTACACACAATGAACTTCAGAAGCAGTGCAGTAAACACGATACTAATGAGACATTTTGGAGAGATATGGCAAACAGTAAACCAGCCTTGTGCAAATATAATGTTTGATACTATGACAGTAAGAGAAAGCAAAGGCTTATATTTAACATGATTCTACTGGACAGCATGAGGAGAGGGAAATCTGAAGTTTCCCCTTCTACTACTAAGCAAACAATTAAAATAATGTGGTCTATACTGAGCTGATGAGAATATAGGAGTCCTTGTACATGGTGGTCGAAAGACCCAGTCTGTATTTGTGTCTTAGGGGATACTGAAAGCTTGCCCCTGCAAGTGGTCAGGGAGCAACTGCTGAGAAGAGTAGGACTGGTGCTGTCAGTTGAACTGATTCCCAGTTATGGTTTCTCGCAGATGACATGAGCACTGCCCACATGCTGTGTGTTTGCTTATATCTGCTCCAGCTCCTGGATGCAAAAGCAACTGCAGAGTAGGCAACAATAAAAGTCAAGGCTGAAGTCAGCATCTAAAAATTGCACTTAAAGAGGGCTGCAGTAATACGTTTTGTATTCTCTTTATTCAAGACTATTGTGTGCCAGTCCTTTCCCACTGCAGAGACTCTGACCTGTTGTAATTTCTACCACTCACTGACAGCACAAAGAGAATTAGCACTGTGAAGAAAGAGCCCAGTACAGCTTCTAGACACCTGTTCTTCTGGTTCTGGGCTGCTAGACAATGTGCTGTGGTAGGACAGATAGATCCTATGCAATGCCAGAAATGCAACAATTAGGCAAGCACAGCCAACCTCTAGGAGCAAGATCCCTGTAAGTAGGACCCACATCACTTGCATGATCATTGCTCTTTGCTCCTTCTAGTGACCCAAGCCAGGCATCTGCTTTTGTTTCCCCTCTTTCAGATATATTTATTCAGCATGTCTGTTACTTTATTAGTCTTCTGTGTTCTTCATGATTTTCCATATTGTATCCAGAAACAGTGTATTCTTTCAACAGATAGGTACTTTGCTATGTTTTTTTTTTTATCTGCTGTGACTTCAAAGTCAGAAGCACAGCAGTTCAGACCTGACATAATAATTTGTTGGCTTGATACAGGTCTTTGCCAGTAATGTGCTCTAATTTTAAAATCCAAACATTTGTATATTGGAAGGAATTTCAAAGTAGTATTGCATTGCTTCATTTTCTTGCCTCTTTAGTCCAGATGACAAAACAACTATAGACAAAATGACTACAGATAACTGTATAATCTGTAAGAGGAAGACCATCTCAATTTTCAGAGTTGCTTTCCAATTGCTTGTGAAGGAAAAATATCCTTTGATTTGCACAGTAACACTCCATTCTGCTCTGTCCCATTATTCAGGGATGACATGTTGACCTCACTCTATCATTGAAGATGGGTTCTTCTCATCTTTTTGGACTCTCTTGCACCTCTTTTCTTGCTTCATTCACACACCATATTCAAATATCAATTTGTTTCTATTTTCCTCTTCCATATCCCTCCCACTCCAATAGCCCCAGGAGTGCTAGAGTGGAGACCGTACTAATAAACACAGCCAAGCATATCAGCTTGGGTTGCACGCCTTGCCTCATCTCTATCATTATGCTTCTCCAGTAAAACATACCTTGCTAGCTGGGATGTGGTGGCAAAAAAAAAGGAAGGAATGTGACATGACTCTGAAATGTATGACAATATGCTAAGAACAATGTACAGATCCATTGGCAGAAGAGTCTTTACAGAAGTCATAGTGGAAATACATGTCTTCTAACAAATAAATCACATCAAATGCTCATATCCCTCTTGAAAACCTCTTAGCATACAATATTAAATAGGGACATAGCAATATACACTCCTATTTCTCCATGGAACAACTTTTATATGATCTTAATCATTACAAGAACAGGAATTAGAATGGCTGCTCTGTTTAAGAATTTTAATTCCCTTTAACAAACCATGTTACATGTGCTTGTTAAAAGAATCACATGAGATAAAGGCCTGTTCCCTCTGCTGACTGAAGTGATTAGTGCTCCAGTGGCATCAATGAAGTTTCATCCCTTTCCTTCAACTGAGAATTTGGACTTGAATCGACATTCAGTAGACTCTGTCATCACTCAGTCCATAATTAACCCTAGCAGACTGATGGTGTGTAACAATTCCTCTCTCCTCTCCTCTCCTCGCCTCGCCTCGCCTCGCCTCGCCTCACCTCGCCTCTCTCTCTTTTTGCTTTATTCTTTCTTCTCTTTTTTTTTTATTTTCTTATTCCTTTTCCTCTTTTTTTTTCCTTTCCAAAATTCCAGGTTTTATCTTCTTGATGCAGATTTCCAAGATGTATTAGAACAACCATTCACACGAAATCTTATCAATAACAGCTAACTTTCTAAACAGTACAATGCATTTTAAAAAATGTATCTTTGGAAAGTTACTTACATTATTACTATAGGTATTGCTGCTAAGGGCAAAAATGACTGTAGATAATTTAAATTTAGTGATTGAAATATACTATTTACATAATATATCTTTAAATAATATTGTTCAAGAAGAGGACCTATATTTATTAGTAACTGGATTTGGTTGCAGATTACAAATCTGTGATATCAGACCTAAATTAGAATAACATCTGTTTCAGGAAGTGTTGAACGGCATGACTGAGCAAGCAAGATGGTCTAGCAGTTCGCTTCCAGTCCAGTTGTGGCCCATCAATTGCTCAGGCCCATAAGGAAGGATTTTCCATAGCACAGGCATCAACAACGCTAGGAGATTTCACACAGAAGTGCCTATCTGTGTTAGAAATAATCTCAAGCTATGGAGTTTCTTTAAAATTTCTCAAAAGGGTCTCCTCTGACAAGTGAGTTTTACATCCACTGCCACAAAATTAAAGCAAATATAACTTGTCTCTGAGCAGCGCTCAGAGAGAGAATCTTTAAACCGTTTCTACACTGCATCTTGTACACATTTTGCAGTAAAAGGGTTTGCTGTATATGTTAAGCTCCTCCATCTCCCTTGTTAAAGGAAAAATCTTCTAAGAAAAACACAGTACTGTATATTTAATACAGTAAACAGATGATAGTGTCCCATGGCAAAGCATTTTTGTTTAGTAGTTGTCAAATAAAACTTTTACCAAAAGTTTCTGTCTACAATGGTTTTGAGAGGTTGAATTTTTTTGAAGATGAAATGGTTATCGTAAAAGCTTTACAATTCCATGGTGTTTGAAAATGAGTTAATACCATTTGATTGTAACAATGGAGAACGTGTGAATATCTTCTTTTATTTTAAGTTATTATGAACAATGGAAATGTCAGAATTGGGCTTTGGAGGAAGATATTTATTTGAGTTTTTTGTTGTTGTTGTTTTATGAATTTACAAATTCCTGGACTGTAGAGGGTTATTTTCCTACTTTCCAATCTTCCTTTTGCATAAACGAGTATTTACTTCCCTTTCTCTACCTAAACTGGAAGACACTGCTTAGAATAATATATGACTGCCCAATGTATTTTGTTTAAAATTGGCAGCAAGATTTTTTGGCTCAGAGGAACAATTTTCTATTCCCATAGTGTGATTGCTATTGTGATTGTGTCTTGTGCTCTGCCAGTAATTAAGATGTAAAAGAATCGAAGGATTAACAGCTGTAAAGAAGACCTATTGCCTTTGACTCACTTTGCTGTGATGCTTGGTAGGTTGCAATGTTTCTCCCTTACTAGGCCTTTTCTAACAAAATATCCAGGAAACAACGTTTGTCTTAAATTCGTTTGTATTAAATCTGTGAGTAAGAAGGCTCACTTTTTAATTGCACTGCTAAGAGCAGTGGCATCTGCACTCCAGGTCAATAGCCATGTAGCTCTGTTTTTCAGAGACCTGACAGAACATGAGACCTGCTCCTTCAAAATGAGCAATTCTTCTGGAAAAAGGATGGTAAAATTCACATATCATCTGAAATTAATATAATAACTAATTTTTGTGATTAAGTCTCAGAATATAAATAGCATCGTTTTCTGGACTTATGGGAGGAACTGCAAAGTCCTGCATTGTAACTTTTGGGGGAAAAAGGCTACTAACATATTCTTTGATGGAAATGTATGGAAAGACTTGAAAAAATGGATTAGCTTTTATTAGGAATAGCTGTTGGCTTCTCTGCTAGCCTTCTGTCTCTGTCTTCCACCATGTTGTCCAAAATCTCTTATTCTAAAGGCAGGACTAGCAGAGCATTGTTACTCATGTGAGTAAATTAACAATAAAGAACTTTTAAAAGCTATGTTTGGAGTTAGTGAAAGTCATTTATTGAAACTTCTTCTACAGACCAATTTCCAGCAGCTAACTGAGATTTCCTTCTTCAATGTTGCTATCCAGCTAATATGTATCCTCTAATATTGGAGGAGCCAGGCAGCTATAGAAATTGCCTGACAAATAAAAAGAAAAAAAAAAAAGTTTAGAGGTAGTTTTCAAAAACAAGGCAAACTGACCAACTAATTTAAAACCAAAAGGAATGAATGCTTAATCTCTCTTTGTTTTGATAAAGAAATGAAGCAATTTTATAACTTAAAGTGACCAGCCTCAGAAACATTACCCCAGCACTTTTATTTGAATAACTTGGGAATATTTTATACTTTCATTCCTTTCCTTTTTGTTTAAATATTAGTTCTATTAGTCCTGGTACATAGTCACTGTTTTAATCAAGAACTGTTCATTTTAAATATTTGTGTTCATTGTAGCCATGAAGTCTGCAGAGTCAGTGTTTTGGCCAATTAAACTTTAATCAGGACAGAATGTTTCAACGTTAAAATATACAAATTGCATCTGATCCACTGGCATATGCTACCTTTCTTGTTATGGCACTCGGTCTTTCTTCTTAATGTAAATAGCTCAGCTACGGCCTTTCATTTCTAAGTAACAACATGAGCCTCCCATTGCCAACAGACCTGTTACAGAAGACCAGAGTGAATGCTGTCTTTATAGCTTATCAGCTGTGCCATAGCACATCTAGCTAGCACATCTTTTCTTATTTATTTACCATCTCTCTTCTTCACCTTGTGTTTAAAATTTTCTGTCACTTGTATTCTGTAATGGAAGATGCATCAGTATTGTTTTGGCACTCCAGGGAGAGGCTGGGTTGATTGAGGCTCATTGAAAGGACAAAGGAGTTACCAGATATTCTGTTTGAGAAGGCTTAATTCTCAAAACCTATCCATCCAGCTTCGTTGTCTGAAAGCTAAATTCACTGTACTCCTCCTACCCCTTTGCCAATGTAAGGCACTTTCAGTAAAAGTCAGAGGTCATCAAGGGCAGCACACAGCCTCAATGATGATGATATCAGATAGTCATTGTTTCTCAAAACTTTTAATCCTTGCTCATCTCCTCAAAAGTGCAAATTTCTAAACATGTACTGAGCATAACCAGTGTCATGACCTCCTGTTAACTTGTGCAGGTTTCGTCAGATATAGAGCCACCTCCTTTCCCTTCAATTTTATTTCCTGGTATTTTTGCTATCTAGGTTTCTATAACCCTATAGTCAGATCCTATATTAAACCTTTTAGGTCAGGTTCATAATTTCTCTAGTCTTAGAAAAATTCTGCTGATCTTGCCCTTATTTCTAAATAGTCTCCATTTGGTAGTGCCCTGGAATTCCCTTGAAACCGAGTCTTGCTTTTACTTCTTTGTCATTAAGATACTGTACAATATCTGATCCTTAGATTGGTCCATTAGAGAATTTCCCTTTACTTGGTATTTCGCCATTTAGATTGATTCTTAATTTACAGTGTCCTTTAAACAGTCTTCAGTCCATTTGGCAATTTTCCTTTTTGAGACAAATTGGGCTAATTTTATGTTATGCAACTCACAAAAATAGTACCTTTGAAACCAGCAGAACATGTCACACAAGCAAGCACTTATCAGAGTGAGTAAAATTTCCACATTCTATCCCTCAGAGACTGCTCTCTTTTTGGCATCTCACTCCTTGAATAAACAATATATAAGCTTGCCAAAAATTCTAACTAACCCACTTGTTAGGTTCTAAAAAAAGAAATTGAGATTATAATTTTTCCTACTACTTTTCCCTGCCCTTCTGTCATTCATCCACAACTAGAAAGAGCATATCAAAGTTGTGCAGTGAGGACTGTTATCTGAACCTTCAGTTTCAGAATGGTTTGAATAAGTCTTTTGGGGACACACCAAAATCTGTATTAGGATTCACTTACCATTTATGTGAGGCAGGTTAGAAGTCTCTCTTTGCCTGTGTTGTCACTGAAAACCCATTTCTGAGTAGGTAACAGAGTCATCTGTTGTTACTCTTAAGGGAGGAGAAACATAATTTATTGATTTCACTGAAAAACTGAGATTCAGTTTATAACACTCCAGCCTAAGAACAAAAGATTGAACATCCTCCTGTAAATCATATTTTGTGCATTTAAAGTTGTTGTGGTGTGGTGGAACAGAGGGAAACAGAGGATAAAGCTTTGATCACTTTGATCAAGCACAGACCACCTATCAGGCTCCTGGGTGCCACTGTGTGTCATGCACGTTTTCAAATTTTTGTCATAATAGCTACCAGTCATTGTATCTGAGATTAAAAAAAAGAGGGATGGTGATTAAACATATGATTGAATCCAGACATTTTAATCATAGCCCTTCTATCTGTTTTTGCAAAGCAGGCTGCCTGTTTTCCTAGAAGTCCACGTGAATAGCCCAGGGATGACAATTTGCATGCTAACTGAATTCATGTACCACATTGATTGTATGGAACATCTGTTGCTGATTGTTTTGGTCCTCTGCTTTTCAAACTAATATATGAAAATGCAGAAGGTAAGAGGCAAATTATCATGCCAAGGGCAGAGAGCAGATTGTTCCTTTTCTTTTTGTTGGAAGTCAATGTTGTAGCTATTGATAAATGTCACTACACTCCCTCTGTCCCCCTGGACTTGCACTAAAATACAGTGCTTTAAATTGCTGCAATTTTCCACATGCTTTTTTCCTTCAAACTTTAATTTTGGCATAGCTGGTTTAGATGTGGTTAGAAAGTACCCTTCCCCCCATCTTTTCCAGCCCACATACCCACCATTGTACATCTAGAACCAACATTTCTCTTCTGCTCTTTTAGAAGTAAAGGAAGAAATCTAACCAGCAGTTCTTCTTGTCATTCTTGACTCTGAAGTCCCACTTTGCTCAAAAAGGAAACAATCTCTCTGGATTGAGAATGTTGGAGTAATTTTCCACCTTAATGTTGGAAAATTGAGACAGTTCCTGATATTGGTTAAGGAAGCTACTCAAGCATGAAGCAGGTTGCTGCTAGGATAGCTCTAAAACAGCAGCAAGACTTGATACAGAGAAATAAAGCTATACTTCTAGATCTGTGATATGTCAAGATAGTAAGTTGAATAGTGAGTGAGAAATTTACTAGGGAACTGTATTTCCTTCAAAGCTAGATTCACTTTCACCCTGCACACGCTTATGTTACTATTTGGAGTGAGTCTATGAAATTGCCAACACAGTTACCTGCCTTTTTGTCAGGGGTTTGAAATAATATATAGGATATAGAATGCTTTTTTTCATCATAGGAGAGAGAAGCAATATATCTCTGTGTGACAGTGTTCAGTAAATAGGCTATCTGAAAGCCTTTGTTTTCTGCCTGCACAGAAAGAACAGAAATGGCTTGAAATAAGGATTAATAAATATTCCATTAATCCATCACCAGCTGCTGATTCACAGAACAACTGGCTAAACCGATTTCTTGCATATTCAAGATTGCTGTAGGAACAGTTCTGGATTGCATCATTCCAACTCTTACATTCTGGCTGCACTGGAGCTCACCTTCTCTATCTGCATGTGAACACTGGAGTCACATTGTCAAATTTCTGATTTTTTTTTTCTGAAAAATATATCTGCATCTAATTCCCCTCATCATTCATTTCCATTATTATTATATGGGATCTTGGTTTTAAGTTTTCTTTTGTAACTATTTGCGCTTCAGCAAGATTCATTGTGAAAGATAAATTGTTATTGTAGTGTACATGAATGTGCAAGGTCTTTGTGGGAAATAAGGGTCAGATCTCTGTAGGACCGTTCATGATGAGTCTCTAGACATCAACCCACACGATGAAGAGAAAAAAACAAACAGGGAAAAGATCTGTTTAAAAAGTCCAGCTGAGCTGAAGACAATTCAAGCAAGAGTCACCTACACTATCTCAGTCATGCCTTTGATTGCCAGATGATTTGATAGACATCTTAACACTAACAAGGAATTTGGACAAAAATTACATTACTCCATAGACTGTTGTACTTGATTTACTTCACCACTTTGGTGTGGACTGAAAACTAATTTTCCATTTACTTTAGTGTGAACTAGAGTGGCTATAGGATTCAATATAAAAAGTGAGGAGAAAAAGATATTTAAGTGTTGTAAGTCAAAATTAATCTCTCATTCACTGAGATGTTCTTGTTACTATTCTAGCTATTTTTTTTCAGATGTGAACTGAAGGAATGAGGATTTCTTTTTTAAAAGCATTTTCTTGCAAGCATTTCTTTTTTGTTTTCCCTGCTTCAAGTTGTTAATTCAAAACTCAGATTTTGTTTGGATCATCTTAATAAAAATACACTTCCAGTTTATCCTGTTATCCAAGTCTGTTTATAGACATGAAAATGACTATGAAGTTTCTTCTTTTCTTTAACAAACAATAAGACTGGATCTAAACAGCTGATGTAAAAAGAATTTCTGACAAAATCTTTACACATATTACAAAGAAAGCAAACAAATCAATCTCTATTTATATTATTTATATCCCATTTCAGAGTTTATTACAGTTTTATTTATTGTTTTTATTTTAAAACCTATAAATTGAATGCATAAAAATGGGATGGAAATGAGGATGTTAAAACATATGTTCAAGAAGGAATCAAAATCTTCACTACAACACAAATAAAAATGTGGTCTTCTAGCACAGAACCATATCTAAAATCTAAAATACAACATGGGAGAATCCATGGCACTGCCAAGCACACTATTTCTTCATGTTCTCACTTCTCTTGTTTTGTTTTTTTTTTAAAGACTTATGACAGAAGAGACAGACATAGCGGTTGGAGGGCTGCAACCTTCTCAGTTTTTCATTCTTCCCCTGGACTAACTCTCAGGTAATATGTACAGTGGTATATCCAAAATTTTGAATTTTCTCTGGAATTATCCCACAAATCATGGTGCTGCTTTCCAGGCAGCACCACAAGATGCTGGGTTTCTGCAACTTAAATGTCTATGCTCTATAATTAGAAGTGACTAGTGGTTATTTGCTGTGGTTTACACCAAGTTGTTCATACTGTAGAAGCAGAGCCACAGCAAGAGCTGGAACCCGTGTTGATTTTCCATTAAGTTAGTTTGACAAGTCAAATACTTTAATACCATAAATTGCATTAAACTATAAATATGCAAACAAAAGAACTTGACTCACGTGCTTATGTGGTGGTTAGATAATTTAGTAAGAATGGCAATTTCCAGAAATGAATGTGCCTGCATAGGCAAAACTTTTTGTCTCAAGTTTGAGTCATATGAATGGCCCCCAGCAACATCCCATCCTTTAATTCTGCTGGTCTAATTACAAATCAAGTGGTGGGTTGCATTGACAGATACCCCAACAATGCTGAGTGCACTTGTTACCCAGTAGTGCTTCAGAGGTCTAGACGGGATATTACTGAACACTAGAACTGAAGTGGCTTGCATGCACTCTGCTGAGTCAGGACTCTTTAATCAAGTCACACTTCACTCTTCTATCTCTTTTTATACAGCAAGAAATAATGGTGCACAAAATTTGGAAACAAAAATAAAGAAGCAGGAGAAAATTATCATTATTGCCAAAAAGAAGGACACTTCTATAATCTCCTACTCTGGCACAGAGATTCCTTTTTTTTCCAAAACAAGATTTTCTTATTTTATTTTTTTCTGTTTCAGTGATGTAGTTAAAGTTGAAGCTGTTTTTCAAAAGTCCCACTATAGGAAGAGGGTCTTAATGAATAACAGAGGCCAGGTAACATTACTCCTTTGACTTAAAATATTCAATATTTATTGGTTTCTAAGGAAGAATGCAGTTTTACATGCATCAGTAAAACAAGCCTTGCTTAGAAACAGAATAAATTTTAGAGTAGGGCTTGTGGTTTTGGTGGGACAGTGCCGTGTGATAAGCAGAAGGGAGACACATTAATTTCTGAATGTTTTGTAAGGGATATGCATACAAGCAGCACCAGTGTACTTAATCATCTGGTCCCAGAGGCTAGAGCTTAGGACATCTGAGCTTTGCTTTCTATTTTAAGTCCTTTTCCACAGAAGCAGCACATGGCACTGCACAGGAACAAAGCAGTGCCAGCTGATTAACATCTGTTGGTTTGATTAAAGTCATATAGATGGTAAAATTTCAGGTTCCGGTAAGGCTGGTGTGCACTTGTAACAAAGACAAGCATTGTATAACAAGCTGCCTTTGCTGTAGCTGCTCATATGCTTTAGATTCACATTTCACACCTGAAAAGGAGGAGCCAGGCTACCTGAACTGGTTGTGTAAGTTCCCTTTTATGTCCAACTAATAAAAAATATCAGTAAATATGCCAGCTACTGTCCTTACTACACAATAATGCAACAGAAATTTTATATTTCACTTTATATTGACTGAATGAGATTTAAACAACAAGTACCTTGGCATTTCCTTGCTGATATTCAAACCACTTCTGACATGGATGCAGCTGGTAGCCACATCGCAGTTAACCACCGTCATGTCAGAACAAATTTTATATTAAAGGAGGTGTTACAGCAGAGATGCCAGAGAGCACAGGGGTATGTATAGACACCTCCAAACATTTCAAACAGGTTGTCGTGTCTTCATAGACTGATCTAGAAGTTTTTTCAGAGGAACAAGACAACGGTCTTGTCAGCAAGCCTATATCTGTTGTGGGGGCTTTCTCTGTACCAGTTAAGTAGTGGTTAGGTTAGTTTTGTCAGTGGCAAACTTATACCACCACAGTTCAGGTTTTAAAGGCTTTTAGAACAAACAAGTCTCCAAAGAAGATCAACTGTTTTACCTGCACAGCATCTGGATATCCAAAAGCACAACATATGAGTGGACGAATCACAACTTATTCTGTGAAAATGAATATACTAAAATAGGCTAAAATGAATATACTAAATTCCTGATGCAGTATTAAAGTCAGAGATTTTACTAGTCCTCTTTGTACCAGAAGAAATTTGAAGCTAGGCATAGATGTATCTGGCTGAGTAAAGCCTGGCACTGGTAGTTTGAGATGTAAACTGATTGACTGTATTTTCAAAGAAGAAAAAAACAGTGCAGGAGGGAACTGGGCTGACCTGATCGGTGTGTGATGAGGATAGCTAAGGTGAAATGGTCTCTTCAGGTCCATTTAACTGAAATCATTAGTTGATGGTGGCAAGAGATAACAACAGCTGATAAATGTGTTTCTCAGATACTTGAAATGTTTCAAAAAAAAACCCAACCCACCACTCTTGTGAAGCACATTATCATCACCAGGCTAATTATACCTAAAGCTGATATTCTAAAGGAGTGCAGGGATTTCCTTTTATATAAGAAAGTGAGATGATTAAATGTCCTTGCAGTGTCTGTTTCTTTCAACAAGTGGATTTTTGCAGAACTGTTACAGTCTGAAACGTCCCAGATGGTGCTTTCCAGTTTCACTGAAGCATGTATTTTCTGGTAATTGCACAGCTTACCTAATTCCCTTGATCCTGAAGTCTATTCTCTTGTAACAAACTTTTTTTTAAAGGGGAGCATCTGTGTTATACAAAAACACTCTTAATATTTTGAAGGAGTTGGGATGTGGTGGATATAAGAGCTTGATTCTGAAGACTCAGAGTGACTGTAGGGTCCTATTTGGAAATTATAAAGAAAAGATACAAATTAAAACAGAAAAAAATAGTAAAATTTGAAAAATTATAAGATAAATCTTGAAAGACACTGAAAGACAAAATTAGAGTAGGATATAAAGGGATGGTTTTCAAATCAGGCCTCTGTATGCTGTGGTATCTTATTTTCCCCAAATTACTTATTATTTTAATCATAAAACTGTATTACTTTATCCTTTTCATCATGGTAAATTGTAATGTGCGATACGGTTCTATTTAATGCTTCATTAAGGATTCTACTTAGTGCACTAATGCAAGCAATTAATGCAAATGGTTAAATCCTGAATCAGGTATATGGAGTGAAAAAAGACTTTGAAATGCAATTGTGGTAGCACTATCTTGATAAAAATAATAGCAGAGGCACTACTGAGTACATGAACACACACTCTTTGGGAAATGTACCAGGTTAGGCCCTGTAAATATACTTTAAAGACTTTTTGCCCAAATAAGATTGGCAGAGGCTACTGAGGATTATGTAGAGGACAGGGAGTTTGCCTTTCCCTGGGAACGGAGGCAGCCCTGAGGAATTATCCTAGGAAACAATCTTCACAGATAACTTCAATGAACAAATTCCTTTCCACTAAGAACAGCCTGATGCATTGACAAAACTCTCAGTGACTCCTGATCTCTTTCAAGGGTGCATGGTAGTTTTTAAAGCTTTTAAAGCTGCAGGTAATTTTTCACTACAGACTTTGTATTTGCTGCTGAGTGTGGATAGACCTTGCGTGGGAGAGTAGGGGGTTGTTCTACAGGCATGTAGACAGAAGGGTGAGTGTGATCCAGATATGTCTGCACTGAAAAACTAGTTCTGGCTGCTCAGGATAAGGACACCTGGATTTCAGCAGAAAAATAAATAAATAAATAAATAAATAAGAATGTAGTTAAAGCGTTGGAAACATTTAAACTGTTACAAAAGACTTGATCTATTTGTGCTATTGTGCTCTGCAGTGACATATGGATGGTAGCTGGCATTAAGCTATCCCAGAGCAAGCTATAAGTTAATGAAGTGACATTGCAATTCTCATTTTTTAAGCAAAATAAGCTGAGTGAGGAATAGACACTACAATCAAACTTCTCATCTATTTTTTTTTTTACTTTACATTGTGAATAAGGTAGAGGGGAAGCATAATGTTTGCTTGAAAAATTAATGTGCATTTGCTACCAATCAATTATTCAATTTATACTTTGATCAGAAAATTGATCTAATGCATACTGATGTCTATTTTCATCACTAATGAAATTATTTCTTTCACAAAAAAAAATATTAGAACAATTTAAATAAAAAGCCACATGCTTCTTGGTTGTTGCTTTTGTGGGTTTTTTTTAATTTTAAAGAAAAAGTATCAAACTAACTAAATTTAGAAATCAAAGCCTAGGTTTCCTGCAGCCACACAAATGCTATATTGTGATTTCCTTTATTAGAACCAGAATGGACAAGGCTGCTTTTGTCCATCCATCAAGATATGCAGTGACAACAGACATGGAGATCAGTTTAAGAATAAGGTCACAGTTCTGTGTTTCTTTTGTGTTGTTTACCCTGTGTTCTCCACCATCACAAATGAGGTATTAATGAGTTACATGGTCTTCATCATACAACCCATAATTCAGAAAAGATTCTCCCAAGGCTGCCCTGAGGACTCCAAGCCAAATGTCAGAGCCAGCACCCAACAAATATCTTCCTTCATCCCTGAAAAAATAAAAACACGTTCATTGTACCAGAAGTCTGTATGCATGAGCACAGAGAAACAGCCAGCAGTATGCTGTAAGTGCTGCGATTTGCGTGCTTCTGTAACTCCTGTCAGCTCATCTCATGAATACTTCTGACCTAACTAACTTTATGTGGCCCATGACTTATTCACCTGTCCAGTAGTCCACACTGTAGTGTCCAGTCATCTAAAATGCAGTCATGTTTCCAATGTTTACAGAAACTAAGCAGACATCACAGTCCATCCCTGTGTAACTTCATAGGACTCATCTTGCAGCTTCACCTACTGCTATACTCCCTGTTCATCAGGCTATTCACTGAGAATTACCTTCTCATGTCCTGAAAGTGTGCCAAAACCTGCAGCATTGTTGTCAAAGTAACACCTTTAGCACTTCATGTATCGGTATATGGCTAAATTGTAGCTCTAGCTTAGGGCTTTGGCTTCTTAGGCTGCTTTTACAGGACTCAGACATGCATCCAAATTCCCTTAGCATGACTGAGGCCCTCTTTCTGATTTCATCTGTTTTTGAATACCCCAAGTGCAAAGACATTGCTCCTTGTGTAAACATCCATTAACTCTAATGCATGCCTGGACCTGCACCAGCTTCCTGAATCACCAGCTCAGAAAGCATGAAGAAAGAAAATATGACAAATGCTGCTTTAAATTGAACTGAGTCCATTTCCATAACTGCTTAACACAGAAATAAACGGAACTCAAAACATTGCCTAGGCCAACCTCTACTCTAAGACAGGTTCAAGTTTATATTTAGGTCATCCCTGACAGGTGACACTTGGGCTTCCATAGATGCAGTTGATCTTTTCAAATCTCCCAGATTAACCTTTAGTAACTAACTTAATGTATCCTGTGGGTTACTTTATATAAAGCTTTTTTGCTATTGCTCTTTTTGACTGCCTCTAATTGACCTGCACCATTTTTGAAGGGGGTATGGCAATATGGAAACATTGTTCCAGGTAAAATCCAATAAAAGTCAAATAAAATATCTTTGTCTTGAGTTCCAGTAAGAACTTTTTTTACACCTAAAACCAGAATTGTATTGCCCTTTGGATCTTATTTTGTTTACTTGTTTATTACTACCTCAATCAATTATTATGCACATTGAAGATGACTTATTTTTATTTCTTTTGTATTTTTCCCCACTTAATTAAATTAATGCAATTACTGATTTCAAAGACATTTTAAATGCTGATCCTTTCTTCTCCTCTGGCAGTAACACTACACAGACTTTTGCTATTTGCATATTTTGAAAACATTTACTCTAATCTAGCCACCAAGTGTAGACTGAAACTGTTGAATGCAAGGGGCTGAGGAGACTCTTCCAGAATCCTACTTATACGCATAACAGAAAATCAGAAGTAACTACTATTTGGATGCAGGTTTTCAAGCAATTCTGCATCTACTGATTTTGACTGAGGAAAGTCAAAATACTATTTTCCCAGTTTTTATCACTATAACACATGGAGATTGTATTTTTAAAAATTTTCCTAGAGGCAAAATATGTCACTAGTATTGTTTCCTGCCTATCCATCACACTACTTATTCAATGAGTAAGAAAATTAGATTTGGACCTAGCTTTGGCTCAATCTGCTTTTGGCAATCTGTTCTGAGTGCTTCTCATCTTTTTTTTTTTTTTTTTTAAATTAATGTTTCTCATTATAGCTTACAATTTTGTTTTGTGTAAGACAGTGTTTCTGGATCATCTTGGGGCCCTAAGGTTAAGCTTGACTGATTCGTAATTCTCCAGAATGCCACACATAAATTGTCCATTTAGGCCATATGTCACACATAAATTGTCCAGTGAAATGTTGCTGGCTGAATCACAGTGATAGGCACGACCAGAGACATCATTTCTGTGACTTATGTTACGTCAGTGAGTTATGTTAAAAGCAGTCTACTGTGTGATGATAACCCATGCTGACAATTCAAACAGGTATACTTTTCAAGACATAGAAGAAAATAAGGATTTCTACCCCAAGATTTATAACCTTCTTCATATTGCGACTACTCAGTTCCATATTCTAGCTATAATAGGTTTTCTGAAGCCTTTTAGCTACAAAAGATAAACTTGCTCAGATATGAAAAATATCTTTCTACTTTTCTAGCTGAATTAATTTTTTTTTCTTTGAAACTTCTGTTATAATTGCAGATACACAGAGCTGTGGCTATCTTCACAAGTTCAGTGGACAAGATCCAACCTATTTTTGACTGATCTACACAAAGCTTGTAATAGGGAAATCTTGCACACAAGACTAGCATTGAAATCTATAATCATGCTTCTTGAAATATTGCATTTCAATATTTCAATATTGGGCATTTGACCTTGCTCATCCTCTTTTTCTGTCTTTCCAAAAAAATCTGTGAAAATAGATAACCTTGAAGGAACTGTGTAACAATATCAAGATTATGAGGAATGATTTCCTTTTTTGTTTAGTCCTCTCAAGGCAATAATTTTCAAGAAGGATTTTATGGTTTCTTATTCACACCAGCACTAAATCTGCCATCTACATTTCCAGAAAAGTTATGTATAATTCAACACATCATGAGTTAAAGGAGGAATGAGAAAAAGAATAGCCAAAGGAAACTTTATGATAAAGACAAGGAGAAACGTGGAGAAATTGTTGTGTGAGAATCCCAATCTAATAAAGCAAATTTAAGTGAAAATTTACATTTTTTCTAAGAAGATAAGCAGGACATTGGGAATCTACATGCTTCAGTGAACTACACAGCTGAAGTGGACTGCAGACTTCACAATCATGCAAAATCTTACAGAGTAGTTATATGCACAGGAAGAAAATTCTGATTCTTTGATTTTTCTACATTTTTAAATAGTTTCTCTTGTGGCAATTCATCTGAAATAATTAGAAACTGTGGCAGAAGGTGTGAATATCACTCATACAGCAGCCATCTATCATCATTGTTATACCTTTGAGCTAAAAAGAATCCTGAGACCCAAGAAATTTAAAATTGTTAAAATCACATCTAGAGGTTTGATCCCATGTTTACAGCAAAAGAGGGATTTTTTTTTTTCTCTTTGAAAGTATGTTGAATTTGTTAAGATAAAAACATTCACATCAGGTACAAAACTTCTTAGAGTGAGGAGGCTGCTGAAGGAGACACAAGGATATAACCAGAGGAAATTCCACAAACCAAGAAAGCAAGAGAGGCTAAGATGTTGTGAAAGGAAACGTTGGGCTGGGTCAAATAGAGATCAGGTGGAAGCAGGAGACTGGGATCATAACAATGAAAAATGTAAAGAAAATTAGAGGAAGATGAAGTCAAATCTATATGGCATGGGAGCAGTATATCTCATCCCAGTGTCTTACGGTGGGAAACTGAAATCTGCATCACAGTGAAATGGGAGGTGCATGTTTTGATATACGCACTGAAGTCTGAATTTTTCTGGCTTAGTAAAACAAAGTCAAGGATAAGACCACATAGGAAAGCTGAAAATCAGAAGAATATCTGAATAATTTAAATGCTTTTCATATAATTTGTTTGGGTATAATATACTTAACTTATTTAGCCAAGAAAAATTACATTATAAACTGTAGTGCATTGTGACATTATAAACTATAGTGCATTGTAAACAATAACTACTGCTTTAAAGCAGTCCAAGAAGAGGTGAGGTTGAAAACATAGACTTTTAATCAGGAAATCAGTCTGTAGGGATATGGGGAACTGGCTGGCTATGTCCCTTTCTTGATTATTATATTCTGGCAAAGGCCCCTCAATAGAAGCCTGAAAGAACAAGACAAGAATTTTAATTATGATTTAAGGCATCCAGACACATTATATAATATATAAAGGGTGGGTGTCAGGGGGATGGAGCCAGGCTGTTCTCAATGATGTCCAACGACAGGACAAGGGGCAACGGGTACAAGCTGGAACATAAGCAATTCTGAAGAAACATAAGGAAAAGTTTCTTCACTGTGAGGGTGATGGAGCACTGGAATGGGCTGTCCAGATGGGTTGTGGAGTCTCCTTCTCTGAAGATATTGAAAACCCCACCTGGATGATTTCTCGTGTGATCTACTTTAGGTGGTCCTGCTCTGACAGTGGCATTGGACTAGACGATCTTCCAAGGTCTCTTCCCATCCTTAGGTTCTCTGATTCTGTGATTTGTTCTTTTTAGTTGACTTTCATGATCAGTCAAGAAAAAAATTCTTTAACATCATCTATTTGTTATTTACAAATCTAACTCTGTTATCATCTTAGAATCTAGAAATTGAGGGTCTCTACAGGAAAACTATCGAAGATGGATTATAAATCTATATTATCAAATTTACCATTTATTCTAAGGAAAAAAAAAAAAGTTGTCTTTGTGCCTAGAATGGATTCATAGTCTTCCTCTGGACAGAGACTACATGACAGCAGTTCTCATTCTCAGGCAGTACAAAAGAAGGGTAAGGCAGACTTCAGCTTTCTTTTTTCCTCTCTTCTTTGTAAGGAATTCTTTATAAACGTTACTTTGATGTCATTTCAGTGACTGTGATGAGACCACCTCTTCCACAAAGAGTAGGAAAGGTATGTAAAGCACAAGCAGGAACTACAGGGCAATGGACTTCATAAAAATAGGTGAAATTCCTTGAAGCAGTGGATGCATAGACCTCTTAATTTCTTTGTGTATCACATTCAAACACTGAAGTTCATGAGTAGAATATGTCAATGTAGATCTAAAAGGGTAATTTATTCCATAATCTGTTCATTTGAATATAGTCCAAATTATTCTATTCTGAGTTTTCTAATGAGCTTAATTTAATAATGAAAAATTGTGTTGATTATTTTATAACATATTTTTGTCTCTAATTATTGGATAGAGTAATTGCAGAGGTCTGGTTCAGCCTGGTGATTTTGACTATTCTTATTGTGCAAATAAAATTGTTCCAAGGTGTACAACATTTCCATCAGTGACTTCATATAGTCTATTTGGCCTAATTTCTAATTACCTGTATAAGGAGAGAAAATAAATTTGCACTCATATTTTTGTAAGCAAAATATATATTTATCAAGAAAATTGACTTGTTATTCACTCCATGAACTGAAAATCAACTGAAAGTGAACCAAAGCACTAGCTTAATCATCTCAATGTGGTTCTTTTGTGGTGACTACGGTAGTGAAGAAAAAAGACTTTAGCTTTACTCACACTCCTGTCACTGAAAAGTTTTCCAGGAAATGCTTAGTGTTTAACTCCTACTGCTTTCAGTACATATTCAGCACCTCACAGGATATACTTAATATGTCGGAACACTGGACTCAAGATACTAAAAATGGAACTACTTAAGATGAAATTATGTTGACTATGAAACACCTGGTCTTGAGAGATATAATGAGAAAAGCATAACAGAGGAAGGAAATTGTGGGGTCTTTTTCCTTCTCAGTTTGTCCACCTTTAACATATAACTGAGAAGCCCAGGGAGCATTTTAAGCTCAACATAGGCAAATTTCTGTGCATAAATTCAGCTAGAACACATGTTTCTATGAAGTGATAGGGACGCTTTTTCCTAAACTGTCCTGTTCTCCCAAGTGCAGAAAACTCTCAGTACACTTCCACCATTTGGAAACATACTCTGCTACCAGTAGTAAATAAAATGTCCTCTATGCTTTTGGTACAAGCTGAACCTGGGTAGGAAAGAATGAGCAGAAACAGTGAAACACAAAGCTCAGTGAAACTCAGTGAAGAGAAAAAAAAAAAAAGCCTAATGGCTTTATCCAAGACTAATGCAAAAAAAGAGAGTTTTGTGAGCTCACTGTTGAAAAGTCTGTCAGGAGCAGATGAAAATGAATAGGTCAAGTACAGGTCAGAAACAGTTCAGCTTGCCTGGCTTTTAAGTTTTATAGAAGACAGCCTACATTTGTCAGAAAGTCGATGGGACAAAAACATCCTATATAAGTAGCTCAGGCTCAGTCTTCCTCTAGCATACAGATAGTCTCACAAACAAGAGCAAACACAAAATTCTATAGTATTATGAAAAATGAAGGTGGAGCTAAAACACAGCAGGCATGGAATGAAAACTTCCTGCTATGTGATCTGCAAAATCGCTCATTTTTGTATTGCGCCTAACATACTCATGCAATCAGAAGTTCCTGAGTTCAGTCAAAAACCTCAGGTGCAAGTGAGCCAATTTCTTCAAGGCAGCTCAGCCAAGACATACAAGAAATGCCCCAGACTCCTCACTGAAACACAGCCTGCCTCACCTCTGACCCAGAGGA
Source organism: Urocolius indicus (assembly GCA_013401255.1). Taxonomy (NCBI): domain Eukaryota; kingdom Metazoa; phylum Chordata; class Aves; order Coliiformes; family Coliidae; genus Urocolius; species Urocolius indicus. The sequence continues at coordinate 479,373 of WBNH01008216.1, forward strand.
ATTCATTTCTCTAAAAAGTCCTCTGTCTGAGCTTGTATAGCAAGCTGAAGAAGTTACCTAATACTTAAACATCAGTACACTTTGAATAAGGGTCTAAAATAAGTCTTTAAATTATTCTTTGCCATTCAGTTGAGCCCCAAAACAAAACATTTCTGTAAGTCCCTTAGAGGGAAGCCTTCATGTAAGAGCCAGTGGAGAAGCAGACAAAAGGAGAAAGTGTGAAAAAAATAAATCCATGTAAAACTTTAGATAAAATAGTTTCCGTTATTCCATGTGAGCATCAGGTACAATCAGCATCCCTTAGGGATTCATAAATTCAGAGGATTTTGATACCAATAACATACACAGACATACACCTAAATATTATTCTAAGATGACAGGCTGCTTCTGTATAGACTAACTTGGACATAAATAGAAACGTGCAACTGCCCAGACCAATCCTGAGGTTTTGAATGTGATGGTTGGGATCCATGGGAGCTGCGAGTTGTGGGATTGTGGTGGACATATTTTTGAATTGTTTCTCTACCATATGTGCCTTCCACGTGAGTATTTCTAGACTTTTAACTCACTTTATTGTCACCATTGTGCTGTCTTCCTCCACATGATCTTTCTGCCCATTTTCCTTGAAGGTGTATGACGAATCATGTATGTGCTTCCCCAAGGAGCTCACACAAGGAAGGTAGAAAACATGCTCAGTTTCCCAGGGCTGTGTGTGAAGTGAGTTACTTCCTACAGAATGAGCAAGAGAAATATAACCCAGAGAGGTACTGTTACCCAGTGCAGCACTAAAAAATATATCAGTACAGACTGAGATATTACTGAACATTTTGTGCAGGAGAGCCAAGCCACACCAACCAAAATTGGCAAGCCTACTGGCTGGTGTGGCAACCGCAAGGCAGCTACAGGCCCATGGGAATCTGCAGAACTGCAAGCCCATTGTCAATTGTAATAAGATTACTCTTGGAATGAAAGCTAAACTTGAAGGGCTCTGGCAACCTTTGCTGAAACCTCTACTTAAGCCAATAAGTCTACAGCATGCAAACAACGTCTGAATATGGGTGCTGCATAGTTAGACATGTCGACTGTAAGTCCTTCAAGTATTTGCATAGTACTTACTTTATAAAAGCAACATTCTTACAGGCACTTGAGGACTTGAGGCTGTGAAGCGTCAACAAATATTTACACTGCTGTGGAAAGAGCTCCTTCACAGAAGTGGAGGGGGAGGGAAGCTTCACAGTGCAAAGTAAATTAAAAACCCACTGCATGTGTGTTGTGTTGCTTCTGTGTTCTGTATTCCCTTTGCTTTGGCTGAAATCCAGGCTGAAATACCAACACTGTATGAAGGTGGGGAAAAGCTATCTATAGGACTTAGTCTTTTACCTCTTAGGCTAGAGTCAAATAGAATCCAGGTAAGTTTTTCCATTTTTCAATGAAAAATTGTTTTGTGAACAAAATTATATTAAGAAAAAAGCTCTGTTTGTTCTTTGAAGAAAAGAATGATAAAGAATTATTCCTTGTCACTCAGGTGGAAATTCCATTAGCTGCAACAATTCACCAACTATGGTGAAAACGGTAATTTCACACACTGCTTGCTATTGATCCATAATTATCCTCTAAAATACATGAAGAAGGAGAGTTGCTGTCAGTGTGGAAAACAATGAACCAGTAAAAAAGGAAAGCATTAACCACGAAAGCTCAAATGACACTGAATGGCTGTACCTACCAGATAATCTGCTAAAATAAAAACAATAACAACAAAAACATATCAGTTATCCTCATCTCAAAAAATAAAAAAACCAGCAAAATAAAGAAAAGTGGAGTCTGGTGGTTTCTGAAACACTGTCACAATGTCACAGTGCTCTGTATGCCTGAATCCATGTGTAAGGCATGAACACAACATGCTGTCTTGATAAGCCCTCTGAGTCAGCATTGTGATCTGCATGAGATGGTGAACCATGACAATGGCACATCATGATTCATTTGGGAGTTATATTTTTTCCTGCAGTGCACATCCCACTAAGACAAATAAAACAACAGAAATATAATCCCTATGAATCTCTGAGGCAATACAGGCAACTAAATAAGTCTTAGTTTCCAGAAATTTCATTTTCAACCCCTAGAAAAAAAGAAATTCAACAGAAAGAAGATTTTTTTTTAAGAAAAAACACTTTTTGTCTATGATCCAGCTTTTCATCAACATAATTGAAACAAAAATTCCGCCTTGGTGATGAATTTCTGGCTCATGCTGTCAAGAGGTCAAATCCAGTGGTTGCAGATATCATCACAGTCCTATTGAGCTCATCATTGAATTTGCACCAGCTCTGGCCCTGCATCCAGTTATAACTGAATTCACACAAACATTTGTTTTAGTTGTCTGTGGTACAAGAGAGATCCCTGCTGCTCAAGCATGACTGTTTGGCAATAATTCATTTCACAGTAGTTTAAAAGATGCAGGCTTGGATTTTCTCTACATTGACAGACACAAAATATTAGTTACTATTGTCCTTATAGGAGTTAAAGAAATACTTAATTCAGATACTTTCAAGGGAGAAGAAAAATAGAGCAAATGAAAGGAAAAGAATAAAACAACCTCAGAAAGTACAGCCTGAGGCTATAGTCCCACTTTCAAGAAGAGACATTAAAAAGAAACCTCAGAAAAGCCTTCAAATATCAGGTGAAGGAGTATGAAAGTAATTCGTGCTGTTTTTGATGTGGTGTCCTGACGTGCATCTTGGAATCAGTTTTATCAGCTGTAATTGAATTGAGATGAAGGAGACCATTCACACACTCTCCCCACCTCAGGCTGGAGATCATCAACACAAGGCAGCACGCAGTCAATAGTCAATCTATTGTTGACGGGAGTGAAGCCTGATTAAGAGGCCCTGCTTGTGCAGTGTTGCCTCTCCCATAGAGTGCCCATAAACATATGTATCTTTGGAAAACTATCATGTGTTTTCAACTTCCTGAAGAATTCTTGTAAAATATAGCTGAACCACATTACCCTTTGTCCTGTGCTTTTATTCCGCTAATGGACAAATTGGGAGGAGGCTGAGAACAAATGTGCTATTAATTACCCAGATGGCTTTTTAATAGAACCTTGGATGATTGCGCAGCCACTAAACATTGTCCAGAAATTTCTTAATAATGCTGGTGAACGAAGCATTCCTTGGGAGAGAATAAAGATACCATTGACCGGGAGGCTAAGTTATGTCAGGTTAGTTTAAGAGATAGCAGACAAAGGGTGTGTATTGTAAGGAAGGAATGACAGGCCATATCCTAGCTGTCCGGCTCCTCCAGCAATGACAGATTTTCTAATTCACTGCAGACTCTCATAAAAGTGGGTGGTCAGCTCTGGGGAACCAAACAGTGGACCTATTGATAGCAGGTGGGAGAGATGTAATTCGGAATTAACCTAGGTTGATTTAATACAGCAGAGAGCCTTAGTATCAGCATAAAATTAGGATTAATACATTAAATGTTAGGTCAGAATGTTAAATCCCATTGTTGAAAGACCTACATGTAGTCAGCCAGGGCTCAATATGAGTATTTTAGTCAATCAAGGCTACCAGTTGAAGTGTGCCACGCTTCCATGGCAGGAATGATGCATGTAGAAATCAGAAACTGAAGACACTTTCATGCTTTCTTTTCAAACAGTAACTTTAAACACCCACATTTTTAATGTATTTATGTTCATGCTAATCTTCCTTTCACCTGATACTAAAATGGTTAAGAAAATAACTGGCTCAGGCTTGTCTCAGGTTTTTTGGAATAATCTCACATAAAAAAAAAGAGCAGTTCTTTATGTTTGCTGTGTATACTGAAGTTTAAATCTGCATTCACCTTCATAGAAGATTTTTGATACACCAGAAGCTGTATGGAAAATTTTCCTGAATAGCATCATTATAGCTCTTCAGGCAAGAGGATTTGAATTCAGCAGGAAGAGAATGGATTTCACTTGGAGTCTTTCCTGCCAGCAACAGATAATTTTTTAAAAACAGATGAATAAATAGACCTAAATGAATGTGACAATAATGATAACTGCAGTAACAAAAAGCATTAAACAAACCAGATTTGATACTGTCAGACAAAATACAATAACTGAATTCTCTGGAGTTAGGACTAAAACAGAAGGCAATCAAATCATCTACAATGAAAAGCACTGTATAAGAGCGGATTATCTGTGAGTTTTCTCAAAGTCCTGAAAACTTGGACATTTACCTACTGTAACGTTTTGTAATGTTTGCCTTTTTGCTTCAAAGGTTAGGATTAGTGACAACTTGGTCCATGCATATTTTACAAAGACGTGATATGATGTCAGAGAAGTCGGAATTTCTTTCAGTGCCACTGCCACTCTTTTGCAGTAGCTGACACTCTATGAGCTCTCAACACATTTCACAGACCACCAAAATAAGGTTAGGCACCAACAACTGCCAATTCAACATGCTCAAGTCAATATATTGTTGCTGAGGGTGTAGCCTCTAAGCTAGCCAAGGTATCATACCTGTAATTGCTCTTCCACCTCAACATTTGACTGCAGGAGTTGTTTCTGCCTTGATAATGCCATTCCCCTACTCACCGCTCAATTTTCTAGTGTCCTGCATGTCTGCCTTACTGTGTAATACTTGTGGGCAATGACCGTATGATCTTATTCTAAGGAAACAAGTTTCCTGTTCACATCATTTCATTGTGGAAAAATGGTGATGGGAAAAGTGGCCAACACAGCTAGAAAAAAATGACAGATTTTTAGAAGGCTGTTCTATGTAGAAATAATTACAAAACAATTAGTCCATAATCAAGGTCAAAATGGTGGTTTAATTTTCACATATTTCAGCATTTTTAAGGACTTTTCCTGTAGCCCTCTTCTCATTATTTTAATGTTATTGTCATTACTCTTTTCTAGTTTTTCCACTTCCAGGAGTGTACAATAATCTCTCCAGTTAACTCATTTTTTTTAATTTACGTAGGTTTAATATTGTGAGTTAAGGTATCACTTACTTATAAAATAGATTTATGCGCTTTTTTGGTGTGTTGTTTTGTTAGTTTGAGGGTTTTTTTAATATTCAGTGAATACACTCAATGCAATCTTCACAGGCCAGGAGAAAATCTCCTAAGTTCTTGGGGAAGTTTTGTCTTGTGGCCATGGAGCAGCCATTAGATGTTTTGGATTTAAGAAGCTGATGTATCCCTACATGCCTGCTGTATTTGCAAGAGATATACCCTTCAGTCTCAGATTTTAGCAGTGCAACAGCAGGATAATTGCCTGAAACAAATTCATCCATTGAACAAAAGATAGTTTTACTACCAATGCTACTTGTTCCTCTAGAGTACATTAAGTGCAGATTATGTTTTTACTTAAGAAACTCTGAACAAAAATGAATAACACACTTGTACTGCTTTTGCTCATCTTGGTTTGTCACGCTGATATTACAAAAGTGATCGTAACACACCTTCATGCATTCACTGCTAAAACTGCTTTGATGTCAAACTAGACTATACTATACTGGTCCTATATGAACAGTATATTTTTATATATTTACAATAGGATATATTACACCCATCTGCAGGCATGAAATCTCTCCTTTTTAAAAGGAGAGATTTTGTAGTACAGTTCACTGAAGAATCTCAGACTTAATGAAATGTAGGTCCTCAAATGTACTTATACGCACTCCCAGCTGAGCAATCAGAATCACTAAATCCTCATTGAGTGGCTTTATTGAAAAAAGGTATGAAATTCAGTAATATTGCATAGATTAGTCACTTATGCTAAAATAGCCATAAGGTTGAGCATCTAGACAGGAAAACCAAGTGCACAATGGCTAAACACAGTAAAATTCCACATTTGCAGTCAAGCTGTTGATTCCTTTAGCTTTTGGAAGTAGGTCTAGTCTAATTACAAACTGACTCTCCAGTGGAGTCCACCAGTTCAGACAAAGCAAGACGCCAAGCCTATGCACACCAAATGCTTTACCTCATGGTCACAGAGGTGATCCCACTGGCATCTGTGTTACTCTCCCAAAGAAGATGAGAATGGCAAGGTCAAAATGTGATAAAGAATCACCATTCTGATGGCTTTTGTAGATTTAACTCTGATCCCCCACAATATTTTGTCATTAGTATTTCCATTGAATCACAGCATGTCAGTGGGATTAAATAGAGAAGCTGCATTCAGTACACATTGCAGTGTCAGTGCTCTTTTTAGAGAAATGGGAGATTCTTTGTTGTCCAATCTCTCTCAAAGGATGCAACTGAAAACCTATCAAATGATGAACATTCACTTCCATACTAAGAGTACTAGAGACTAAAGATTTAGGTAGTCTTAAAGATTCTTGAATTAGTTTTCTTTGTGAGTCCAAGGCAAGCTTTATGAAAAAAAAGATAGGAAAGAAAACAAAAATCAATAAGCATGAAATAGCTTCTGGAAATACATAAGTTTTGTTCCCAGTCTTTAAGTGATAGTTTTGAGCAGAGAGTTGCCCTCTCAAAAACAGGTACTAGCATAGATGTGGGAACTTAAATACAAGGAGAATGCATCAAGGAGAATACCTGTAGAGTGTCAGTTTTTCTTGCAAGGACGGTATTGCTACTAATGTACAAAACAAAGTATGATACATGGAGTCAAGACAGAAGTTGCTCTAGCTCTAAATATGCTGGCAGTGTAACGAGCTATGCTTGCTATCTGCCAAGAAATACCTGGCCAATACAGTCTAATATCCTTTCTTGTTTTCTTTTGGACATATTTTTGTAATTACTTGTCCTCAGGTACAAAGATGCTTACGGGAAGTCATTAATCTTTCATGAGACTGTTCTACCTTTTCTTAATTCAGAACAATAAAAGCTTGGAAAGGCATGTATTCTCATGTCACTGTCTACTTCAAGGGAAGGGAAGTTTTAATGGAAGATAACTCTGATCAAATGATAGCAAGAGATACTGAAATAATTTTGTTAAAGAAAGTAACAGAGCAAAAGAAAAAACCCTTGAACTTCACTCTTTTTTTCTCTGGTACCAGACCAGATGGGCTCTGCAAACATCACAAAATACTGCAGTTAAAAGAGGTATGATTGGTCCATCTTCCTCTTCTTCCCTGCCTCCTCACCTCATCTCATCTCACACAGCCCCCCTTTTCCTCCAGATACAGAAGATAAAAACACTTCGTGTTTGCTATCTGAAGCAGGTGTGGTTGAACAAAATGTAGAGATGTCCAGCTGGAGGCACTCATCAGCCAGCTGCCCAGTGCAAGCTGCTTAAATAAATACCACCTGTTTCTAAAGAGCAAGAGGAGAGGGGGGGAAAAAAAAAAAAAAACCACAACAAAACAAAGCAAAACTTAATGGTCACATTGCTGAAACCTGCTGATCCTCTGGTTATTGTGTCTACGCTTTTGTAGGTGGTTAGTCCCCAAATTCAACATGAGTCTCACAGAAATGAGCATATGCAGTATGCTTAATTTGGTTCTGGACTATGATGAGACACTTTCAGACAATCAGGGGAAATAACTCAACCAATGCTCATAGCAAACATATGCAGAATGATAAACATCATCCAGGAGGAATGGCGGGGGATCCAGAAAAGGCACAAACAGCTTTCCAGGTGCTTTATAAATCAAAGATTTTGATGAAGGAAGGCTTAGCTAATAAGATTACAGTTATGAGAGCACTGAGATGATTTATATTCATCTTGTGCTTAAAATGTAGACTTTGTCTTACTGTGTATCAGTAATACAACACAAAGTTGCTGTCTCTATAAATAACAGCCTGCTCTTCTAAATCAGTCTGTACAAAATGTCCTGTACTTTTATTTAGAGCATCTTACAGATGTGGTAATCTCTTGAACATTATTTGATCTGAAAGCAATTATTAGGCAGTGATTACAACACATTTGTGCTGCTTATGGCCCTATATGACTGATTCACTTGACTAAGACAGACTGTTTCCTTACACTGTGAGACAATCCTCTTATTGCTTAAATAGCCCCGAGGTAAACATTTTTTTTTCCTCAGAAGTAGTGAAGCACTGTGAATGTCCACAATCACAAGATTGTACTCACAAAGCTAGCTTGAATAGGACTGGGGAGAAATAATCACCCTTTTGAAATGTCTTTGTCCCCTTTGTTACCGATATTGTAGATGAAATTAGCCCTTACTCGGGGAAGCTGCATGGTCCTGTGCTCAGCATTAACCTGAGCCTCAAAATGTGAACCCTCTTCCACGCCTGCTGCTTCACGTGGCCTGTGTGACCTTCAGTAATTCATTTGCTCTTTTTCTGCCTCAATTCTCCATGTAAGAAATAGATATCCAGCTACAGCAAGGGAAACTTAGTTCATATAGTCTGGATCCCAACTTAGAAAACCTAACAGAAAATAAATGGAAACAAAGTCCAGGGATCTGGGGGTTCAAAAGGAAAGTATAGATTGGGCAGGACCATCGTTTCAGCTACATTTCCAGAACAATTTGTAACACAGGGCCTTGTTGGCCCCATAGACACTTTTTTTCATATATTCTTTAGATATTGTGCATGTATAAACAAACATTTTTGAGCGTTATAGCCAGTGTATATCTGAATTCATATAAACTAAATGTCTTCATACAGTTAATTTGGCAACAGTCCTTTTCAGAGTACTTGTCTTTTTACATTTTGTTCAAATCTTACCTTCTGTGAAGAGAGAAAACCCATCTCTAAGATTGCCTGTTTAAAGATGTTAATGTTCTGCAGCTGTGCCAGGATGCTTTTGGGTGTGCTCCTGGGAGGCGTTCAGTCAGCATCAGAAAATACTGAGATGACAGGTATTAGAGAAGAGTGATGAAAACTTTGTTAAAGGGAAGTTGTGGCTCAGAAAACTATTACAGTACTTTGAATGAGTGACCTAACATACACATAAGTAAGAGTGACTAATAAGCAGAAGTTAGGACAACAAAGTTACTTTCATAGTAGAGATCACCAGCACAGTTCCCACGGCTCTGTACAGAGGCAGGTGTCAGTGTACTGATAGACAAGGGGCAGCAAGGTCTTCAGCACTGTGCAGCTCAGATCCTCCTTATCACAAAGGATAGAGTGGAATGGAGAAAGATTCAGAGAAAAGAAACAGGGATGATCAAAGAGACAGGAAAATTCTCAGGCAAGAAAATGGCAAGGACTTCTCAACCTGGAAAAGTCGACTGAGGGAGGCTGTGATAGAGGACTGCAAAATGAGGAGCAGCACAACAGATACAGGTCAACCACTTATTGTGTCTTCCTAAACAGTCTAAAGAATCAAATTTAATTAGTAGATGGCAGATTTAAAGCAGACAAAAGGTATATAGGTATACACGTACAACAAATAGCTAAACTTGGAAACTCCCACCTTCTGCATGTAATGAAAAGTAAGAGCACATCCAGAGTTTAAGTGAGGCCCTTGAATCCCAGGATCTTTTGCATAGATCTCACAAAATATTTGTTTCTTGCTTTTCTTTTCCCTTTTTGCCAGGTTTTATGTAATTATGTTAGATTATGTTTTGGCTATTGCTGAGACATACCAGTTTGCTAGCATGGTGTGATACCTTCTGTTTCACCTCAACAGTTAAATTAGTAGGTAAGATCTTCATTCTGCTAATTACTAAAACTAATTATTAATACTAATAATAGTGAACAACATGTAATTTCTGAATATAAAGGACCAATACTTGCTTTATATATTGGAAATACTTTGATCCACTAAAGCATCACATCAGTTCTTTAAAAAAATTTTGTTACTGTCAGTTCTGTATTATTCCCTTAAACAATTGCTGTAAAAAAGTGTTTTACAGGACAAATCTGCAAGGGAGACTATTACTGTTTTCTCTCATGATGTACAATGAATATTTCTATGAGGAGTATCATCCATTTTCTGTCATCTTTTTTTAATATGTATATGCAATTTTCAAAAAAATATCATTTTTTACTGTTAAAAGTTTTTGAAGTCATCAACTTAACTGGTAAATGTGCCTGTGCAAAAGATAGTGGCCCAGATTCTAGTCTAATACTTAACGTATAAATAAATGCACTTCCACTTGGATAGTGCATTTCTCTTTCTGTTTTACCTGTGGCATGGCATAAAGAGAATTCTTTATGCACTAATAGCGGGTTCATCTTTCTAAATTGTAAAAAAATATTTCCTAGAACTATGGCCCAATAGTCTGAGGCCTTCTTACATGTCACTTTATCTCTGTAATCTGACCATGTACTTCAGTTAATGTCTGTCCCATTTCTGTGACCCACTTACTTTAACAATGTTTGTAAAATAATGACTTTAGGTAACAATCAGCAGCAGTTGCATATAAATGACTATTTATTAAAAAAAAAAAAAAAAGAAAGAAAGAAAACCCTATAGAAGTTTCCTATGGGCTTATCTTATTAGTAAGGGCCAAGGGCTAGATGCTGTGATACTGTATATGCTAAAGGAATTTGGTTCGGATTTGAGAGATCTTTGACATCCTTTGTAATGTCATTTAAAATACAGGCTTTGTTTTAATAACCAGAAAAATAAATAGCATAGGAAAAGTACACACACAAAAAAGTATTTGGTTTTATTAAAAAATATAGAAATGCAAAAAGAGCTGCTATGCTGCTTTGCTCATTTCCAATTACTGTTATTCTGACATCTGTTATTCTGATGCATTTACTGAGGAGAGTATTCATCAGTTTTCAATGTGGCATCCTTGATTAATTTAAAACATATCTGCCTGGAATAAAACAGTGCAAACTCTGAACACATTGCCTTTCTTGGCCATCGTCACTGTAGTCCAATTGTCTGTGTCAGACAACCATGGCTCTGGCTAGTATCTTACAGGTTAAACACAAATAAAATCATTTTTTAAATCGTGGGAAATGCTGAATATTTAATATTGTTTATTATTATTTTTTAAAGATATCCAAATTACTTGTCTTAAAGGGAAAATAAGTTGGTAAGTGTCACAATTTTTACACTTGCCAGAGAATCCTGTAAAATACATCTTGTTCACTCAGACAAGAGTCTGCACTTGAAGTGTACATATGACAGCAGAATTAAGCCTTTGCAGTCCAGAGACAGCTTAAAAGTAAAATGGATTTTTTTTTTATTCCTTAAGATACCTCTTTCTAATTCATAGTGATTTCTCATCTTAAAGGCAAAAATTGTAATAAAATAAACTCAGGGACATGTTAGACTATCAACATGATCTACAGAATATGCTTTGCCCTTGGTTAAATATTGCTCTGTTCCTAAAAAATCTCAGACTCTTGTGTCTGAGGAACAATTTTTTGAGATTCTGTGACAAATATGTCTGAATAGGAGTTACACAGAATAAACAAACTGCTAAATTTTAGAATTTTTGCTAATTTGTTTAAAATGTCATTATATGGAGCAGAAAAGAAGACTTGAGTTCATTTTTTAAAAGAGCAACAAATGGTAAAATACAAAATCAGCTAATAATTAGATGTCATGATTCAGAGGCACTGTGACAGTCTGGACAATTGGCCTGAGAGGAATCTCGTACAGTTCAAAAAGAAGTGCAGAGTCCTGCACTTGGGGAAGGACAACCCCATCTACCATTACATGCTGGGGGCCAACTGTCTGGAAAGGAGCTTTGCAGAAAAGGACCTGGGGTTCTAGTGGACATGAAATTCAACATGAGACAGTAGCATGTTGACAAAAACAGACAAAAGCCTCCTGAGATGCCTTAGGCAGAAAGTTCTCAGCAGGTCAAGAGAGGTGACACTTCCTTTCTATTCAGTGCAGGTGAGAGTCCTCTGGGATGCTGGCTCCAGTTTTGTGATCACCTGTACAAGAAAGATAACGACTTACTGGAGACAGTCCACCACAAGGCCACAAAAATTATGAAGAGACTGGAGGATTTTTACTATGAAGAGACAGAGAGATGGATCTATTCAACCTGGAGAATACAAAACTCAAGGAAGATTTTATCAATACATATATGTGGTGGTTTTTCCCTGGCTGGATACCAGATGCCCACAAAGTTGCAATATCACTCCCCCTCCTAAACTGGACAAGAGAGAGAGAAGTATAACGAATGGTTTGTGAGTCAAGATAAGGACAGGGAGATCGCTCAGCAATTAGTGTCATGGGCAAAACAGACTCAACTTGGGGAAAAGAAGGTTTGATTTATTAACGAACCACTAGAACAGTGAGATGTGAAACAAAACTGAATCTTAAAACACCTCTTCTCACTCCTTCCACTTCCCAGGTCTCTCCTTCCTTCCCCCCAACCGAGGCGCAGGGGATGGGAGCTGGGGGTTGCAGTCAGTTCATTACAGATGGACTTTGCTGCTGCTGCTTCTCAGGGAGAGGCCTCATCACACTTCCCACTGCTACACTGTGGGGTCCCACCCACAGGAGACAGTCCGTCATGAACTTCTCCAATGTGGGTCCTTCCCATGGGCTACAGTTCCTCATGAACTGTTCCAGCATGGGGCCTCCCACAGGGGCAGCTCCTCATACCCTGCCCCAACATGGGTCATCTGCCGGGAGAACAGTCCTTCAAGTACCGACTGCTCCTGTGCGAGTCTCTCACAGGATCACAAGTCCTGACAGCAAACCTGCTCTGGCAGTGGGCTCCTCTCTCCCCACAAGCTCCCAGGTCTTGCCAGGAACTTGCTCCAATGTGAGCTTCCCATAGAGTTGCAGCCTCCTTCAGGCATCCACCCACTCCAGCATGGGGTCCTCCACAGGCTGCAAGTGGGTCTCTGCTCCCCAGTGGCCTCCATGGACTGCAGGTGCACAGCTGCCTCACCTTGGTCCTCATCACAGGTCACAGGGCAGTCTTTCTTTCAGGCCTAAGCACTCTCCTCTTCCTCTTTCTCTACTGACCTTGGTGTCTGCAGGGATGTTTTTATATTCTCACTTGTTCTCCTGTTGCTGCTGCAGTTTTGCAACTGTGCAACAACTTCTTCTCAAATATGTTATTCAGAGAGGTGTTACCTCCATCACTAATTGGCCAGGCCTGGGTCAGCTGCAGGGTCCAACTTAGAACCGACTGGCCCTGTCAGCTACAGGGGAAACTTCTGGCAGCTCTTTGTTTAAATAAGCCATCTCTGTAGCCCTCCTTGCTACCAAAAACCTGGCCCAGGCAAAACCACTACAATATAAATACCTGTGGAGAGGGTGCAAAGAGGAGAATGACAGGCTCTTTTCAGTGGTGCCCAGCAACTGGACCAGAGGCAACAGGCACAAACTGAAACACAAGAGGTTCCATCTGAACACCAGGAAACTCTTTTTCACTGTGATGGTGACCAAGCACTGGCACAGGTTGACCAGCATTTCCATCCTTGCAGATATTCAAAAGCCATCTTAACATGGTCTTGGGCAACCTTCTCTACGTGGCTCTGTTTGACCAGATCATCTTCACAGGTCACTGTCATCCTCAGCCATTCTGTGATTCTGTAACTTTTGTCAGAAGTAGTAAAGGAACTTTGTATTTCTTCATCTCTTATGTAGCAGCAAATTGTTTTATCTGCAATTTATAGGTTGGAAAACAGTGATCTATAGTGATAAAATACCAGCTAGTCTCCAGCAAAGGCCAGGAATGGCATTCAGCTCCTCTGAGTTCAAGGGCAGTACCTGCCAAACTGATGTGAGCACCAACCAGAGCGATGGAGAATTGTGTTTGCTAATGGTGATATTTATAGCACATATGATGAAAAAAATAGCCTAGTAAGAGATGAAGCATAATCTAAAAGACATGATCTATTTTCAAAGCTGATACTATGTTCCCTGTGTTCAAGGAATAAATGTGCTGATATTTATGCACTGGTAAGCCACAAGAGCACAAGTAAAGACTAGTTTGGTTTCCATTTTAATTTTCTGTCATTTGGATGCTCTATCCCTCTTCTGTGGTATCTACAATTTTCCACCTAACAGGATCACGTTTTGACTACAAATGCTTCTCCAGAAAACATCAGACCGAGTGTTGGATTTTAACCATGACCTATTGATAGTATTTGTTTGTTTATTTAGTTCATTCAACTTCTTTGCAAAACTAATACAATGAAGAAAGCCCAATAAGATGAAATATGCTACCCACATATCTAAAATTATCACTGAACACTTGTATATTGTCCATAGTTTTTACATGTTTATCATTTTAATCTTTAGCATGATACCTATAATAATATGTAAAATATTACCAAATAATCTAAGGAATACTGACTTTTCACATGTGGGGAAAATTTTAATGCTGTCCTATCATTTCTTACTGAGAATCTGCATTAGTTTATGCAGAAAATGAAGACAAAATATTACAAAGTAAAGAAATGGAACACAAAGGTGTGTTAATCATGGTAAACAAAATGTATTGATAAAGCAAAACATAAAATAACTTAAGGCTGGAATTTTATTTTATTTTATTTCAAGTAATTCACACTTTCTGAAATTATGTAATAACTAATCATATACAGATACAAGTCTGTGACAAGTGGTAACCATAAAATGTAAATTATTAGGAATTCAACTATTTGCTTTGGTGCTACACAAGAAAATTATGTGATACTTACAATTCATTTGTTGTGACATGCTTTGGCTCGGTTGTATCTTTTCATGGCTGACTTCATGCAAAAGCTATATTACCAACTGGCCCATGTCAGAACCTACATTTAGTATATGACGCAGAGCTAAACTATTTGTTCTGAATGTTCTTTATAAATTTAGCCTGTTTTCATAGAAAACCATTTCTGAAGTGACACTGGCTTTCTCTGAAGATACCTTCAAATCTCTGAATGGTTTTAGCAATAATATAGATCACTGAACTCACTCTTCTCACCAGCTCTCTACCAACAATTTACTTTTGATAAGAACTTCTGGAAAAATCAGCCATAAATCCTGGATGATAATTCCACACTATAATTCCTGAAAAAATCTGTGCCTGCATCCAACTGCCTGACCTGAGCAGTTTTTCTGCAGTTCAATATGAAAGCTATGCCTATATTACAACAGGGGACAGATGGCAACATGACCAGGCATACCTGTGGCAGGTTAGATTTAACTCTTTCAGTAACCCTGGAAACCAAGGCTGTGAAAATTGTGCTGCTGTGAAATTTCTGGGGCTCTGGAATCCCCTTGAAGAGAAGCTCTGCTGTATCTTTACTTCCATCTGTACTAGAATTATTCTGATCAGTGGTTTTAATGGAATGAGTTTGATTAGAGATTGATCAGAAGCCTCCCCTGCTCTACATATCTGACCAGAAAGCATTCAGAACTCCTTTACAAATACTAGGGTAAGAAGAAGAGGAAATATTAATGTATGGGAGATCAAGTCCAAGTCCAGGTCTGTTTCTGGATTTAAGTGTTCAGGATGATGTCTGACTGTATGGCTCTCAGTCAGTACCTCAATTCTGCAGGCAAGTTCTTGTTTAAACCACTAAGTTCTTGCTGATTCACTGTAGCAATTCACATATTTCACCAGAAAAAAAAAAAAAAAAGAAAAAGAAAAAAAAAGAGAAAAGAGACAGCAAATTGTCTCATTCCTTTTCCTGGTCTTTCTGATAAAATGAGTTGCATGATTTTTAGCAGAGGTGTTGCTGGAGTACGTCATGGTGTGGAAAGGTGAAATATGTCTAGCACAAGTCAGGGTAATCCATCCCAGACTCATGTGTAATTCAGAGGAAACAGGTGCAAACAATTGAGCTGGCTGTCAGTAAGCTATGGTGATCGCTTTTGATATCTTAATCGTTAGTTGATCCATGTGCAACATTGGCAACATCACTGTCATAGCTGACTGCCTTCCACACATCTGTAAACCTTTTCTGGGTGCTTCTTGATGTGTGTGTGAGTCCACGAAGCCCTGACATCATGAGAAACTAAATTGGGCATGATTGCTGCCATTTCCGTTTTCCTGCTAGAAAACCAGAAAGCTGACAAATGTCAATAACTGCTAATAGCTCACTACTGTTTGTCAGATGCCACACAGGGCAGGTGTGAAGAGAAAGCAGCATGTTCCTTTGAGCAGCATTCCAATTCATTTGTGAAACTGCTATCTAATAGCTTTTGCAGATAAAGAAGTTGCAGTTGTTTCACTTCATGACACAGTACCAGAGGTGTTCCCATTGTGTTTACTGAGCTCCAGCAAACCATGCTGACAATTTCCTTACAGGTAATAACAGCACTTTGAAGATATGTTTTAGGCCATGGCATAGCTTTATGTATAGTGCTATCAACTAATGAATTAGCCACCTCCTCTCTCTTTTCCTTCAGAAAACATTAACACAACCATATACACTTTATTTGTGAGCTCACAAAACACAACACTGAAACTGATGGCACAGGATGCTGTGCTGAGTATTTCTGTTTATACCTCCAACAGGTTGTACCCACTTGAGGACAGCGGGTTTCTACAGTGTTTAATAAGATTTGTGTATCGTGCTTATTTTAAGTTTCAGCTTATTTTTGCAACAATAGAATGAAGTTCGCATCTGTACAGCTACTCTATGTGTGATTGCAAGTGAAAACTGTGGGTTCTCAGAGAGGTTTGTTCACACAAAATATAGTCTCTTTGTGTTTCATTGATTTCTTCAAGAATTTTTTTGAATCCTCATTATGGTATTGAATATTTTGGCTGGCTACAAGATAAAATGCAGTCACCATTGAGTCAATCAGTTCTCAAGTGATTCTGAAACATTTCTTGAGCATAGTATTATTACAGGGCTGACATGCAAGTGCCTGGTTTTTATTTCATAGTTCTACAAGTATTACTGCAATATGTTCAGCTCCTCCATTCACTGCATATTTCTTATAAGTACTAACTTTCCCAAAAAAACACTGAAGAAGTTAATCGATGTCTTTGATTTTTGCCACTGTTCGATCCTTCCTGGCTGGTTGATTTAGCTTAGATAAGCATTCCCATGCTGCTGTCTTCTAAACAGACCCACAGTGAAGGGTTCCATGAAGATCTTGAAAGGATATTCTTTTCAGAAGATTCATTTTTCAGAAACTGCTTACAGACTTTCCATATCTTGGCTCATACAACAAAATTATGAGGACTATGGTTTGTAGGTTAGATCAGACTCAAAAGAAAATTTCTTTCTTTAATTAGTCATTAATGAAAGAGGCAGGATAGATTAAATTTACAATGTTTTTCTAATGTCATCAAAAGCAATCAGAAAATACAGATAAATAGTCTGGTTTAGTCCTGTATTAAAACTGCCAAAATCAAAACAGGATTAATTTCAGATTTCCATGTCTTTTCTCATCTGACTACCCACTGCATCCTCATTGCAGACGTGGCACGCAACTTGGCTCTGTTGATGATGACGCAGGATACTTCATTTCAGCTATTTCAAGATCATTGCACACTGATGATAAGAAATCTGTTGTCTCAGCTTATTAAAGAATAATAAGACAAATGTTGACTCTAATTACACTGAAGGTGAGAAAGAGCCAACATGTATTGGTGCCTCACCTTCTCCATTAATGTAATACCAAAGCAAAGACAGACAGAAATTCCTGCAAGTATATGGAACCTATCTATCACTTTTCTGTACCATTTTATCAGTTTTGGGAAGGATCAGCCAGGCTCTATGGAACAGTATCCAATACAGTATTGCTGTTTCTCTCATAGAATTAGAAATTAGAGCTAGATATAACTATGAGCCATTATTTAGTTTGTCCCCTTCCTCTCACTCAAAGGAGGCTCATCTGTATCTAAACAGGTCCTGAGACGTGTTTTCTAGCTTGTCCTAAAGCCTTCCGAAAAGGAAGATGTCTCCCATGTATTTTCCTCCCAAAGTCTGCTTAGAAAGATTTACCTCATCTCAGGACTCAAAGATTCAAACAGAGGATGAACTATAGCCCTTCTATTAGAGGCATTGTGATTTCTTAACTTACAAAACCAGATGGGGTAGCTATCATTTTTAGATAACACTTTGATAATTGATAACACTTTGAACTTTAGTTTGGAGGTTATGGGTATATCTTTCTATATGTTTTGTACATACATATATGTAGACATAATAAATATATTCATTTCATTATTTAAAGGTTTACATAGTTAATCTTATTGAGAATAAATCATAAGTAGCCTCCATTGCCTTTCTAATTTCAATCATCTATCTATCAAACATCTATCTACTTCCCCCGTCTTACCTTATATAGGTAACACTTTAAGAGTGAGAATATAAATAAGGTTTATAATTGGTAAGTCACTAGTGCTTTTTCAAACACTGAAAAATAGCAAGTTATATCGCTGGGATAAGAAATCACAGTACATTTTGGCATTCATAATTCAGGCCAACCAACTTAGGAATGTTGTGGGGAGATGAGTGCCACTGTATCCACATTGACCAGATGACCTCACTAGTGAGTTGAATTTGAAAAATCATGCTCTTCCTTTTCTTTTTTTTTTTTTTTTTTTTCTCACTTTCTTTTAAGGAAGACAAAAAGACACTGTCTCCATTAAGAAGATGCAAACTAATCTCTCTGGTCCCAGGAAGCTCATAGCTTACAATTTGTAAGAAATTTACTAACTCTGGGTTTGTTTGACATGTTTTCAAAGGGACAAAGTTTTACTTATTCACTCTTTTTGCAAGCTACATTTTTTTTAAGTACTGCTACTTTTCCTCATTGAAAAGATTTAACATTTAGTGATAACCTTTTGGAAGACATGGCTCAGGAGAGTAAAAGGAAGGAAAGCTTGATTTATAGAGATGCCAGTAACTTTCTTCTGGCTGTGAAACTTAGCTCTGTACATCTGATGCCTTTTAAAGCACAACCATGTGTGAAAAATTATGAATCTTTATAACTTCCTTAACCTTTTAAAACAAGTAGGTAATGTATTTATTTAAAAGGTCCTTGCTTTTTTTAGATTTATATTTCCTTTCAAAATTTATTGAATTTTACAATACGGATCATTTAGGATGGATACAAAGAGGTAATCCAGTAGCATACGCTTCATAGTTTTATAAAGCCATAATTAAATATTTAAGCATTAGAAAAACATATCTGGACTACATGACCAATCTTTGAAAGAAAAGCCTCATAAGACAGGAAAGAATTCATGTAATTATATGCAAAATAACTCCATGCACCAGTACATGCTGCAGGCTGACCTACTGGAGAGCAGCTCAATAGAGACAGACTTGGAAATGCTGGTTGGTAATAAACTAAACATGAGCCAGAAATATGCCCTTGTGGCTACAAAGGCCAATGACATTCTGGGATGCATCAAGAATAGTGTGGCCAGCAGGTCGAGGGAAGTTCTCCTCCCTCTGTACTCTTCCCTGGTGAGGTCTCATCTGGAGTACTATGGCCAGTTTTGGTCTCCTCAATTCAAGAGTGACAGAGAACTTCTAGAGCGAGTCCAACGGAGGGCTACAGACATTATTAGGGGACTGGAGCATCTCTCTTATGAGGAAAAGCTGCAAGATCTGGGGCTGTTTAGTCTGGAGAAGAGAGATAGGATCTTATCAACACTCATAAACACCTAAACAGCAGGTGTCGAGAGGACTGGGTGAGTCTTTTTGCTGTAGTGCCCAGTGACAGGACAAGGGGCAACAGGCACAAGCTGGAACAGAGGAAGTTCCATTTGGGTACAAGCAGAAACTACTGTGAGGGTGAGGGAGCCCTGGCATAGGCTGCCCAAAGAGAGTGTGGAGTCTCCTTCTCTGGAGGTTTTCAAAACCCACCTGGATACGTTCCTGTGTGACCTGATCAAGGTGAACCTGCTTTAGCAGAGGGTCTAGATCATCTCTAGAGATCCCTTCCAGCCCATACCATTCTGTGAGCCTGTGATTGTGACTATGTAGCAAGTCTATGACTATGTAGCAAGCCAAGCCCATATGACATAACATTGTGTCTGCATTCTTCCGTCCAGTCACATCAGTTCCTTGTTCAAGTGTGCAGCAGTTTGCCTCTAAGCAACTCATGGCCCCCCAGTCCATATCTGCCAGCAGCCCACTGGAAATGATTCAAGAGATGCAACAACAAGGCAACACAGCTGACCAAGCCCCAGTCTGCTGCCAAACAGCGGTTTTCTCTGCAGCAAGCAGTCAGGGAGTACTGCCAGAGACCATGCTTTCTGCAAGTCCAGCAGCTGCCTGGGCATGGCAGTAAAGGGATTGGTAATGGTTAAAGAATTTGCATACGGTAGACAGACAGGTGCAATGTTATGTTTGGCTCCCATTTTTGGCTGAAGATGTGTGGCAAAGTGAATGAAGAGAGGTAAATGAGTGAGCAGAACAGTGTCAGTACACTGTGTATGGCCATTAAGAGCCTGGTGCAGAGTGAACTCGTCCTGCATTGCAGTATTTTGTGACTGCAGAGAGTCTGGGAGCATTGCAGGCTTGGGGATGCACTGTCATATCCAGAAATCTGACAAGCAGGTTTTTGGTTTGGCACCCAACTTTATCAAATAGTCCAAATAACTCAAACTTACAAGGAGTAATGTGTTTTGACACATTCAGCTTGCACACACAAGTAATGAGGTATAATATCTACATTAGAGTTTGAGCTGGAAATACATATAACTCTGATCAGATGTCTTCAGCATAGACTAAAATTTTCTGCAGAAGAGGCAATCAAGGCAGTAAAGATAGCAATCCATTAAATCTTGTATGGTATAAAGTTGAATGGGCAACAACTTTTCTATCACACAATGTACTACAAGTGGGAGGCATCAATTATAATTAGCTGGAATTATGTTCAAAATGAACAGAAGAAGCTTAATCCTAGCCCTAGTGAAAATCTAGAACATAACGGATGCCGACAGCTTACATTGGTTTAGGGGCTGACCGTACAAGCTCACAGGAAAATAAACCTCCATTGAGGGCTATCAGAAAATCAGATAGTATGTCTAGGTGAGGAATACCTTGAGCTGCAGCCACTGGAAGAGTTTACTAGACTTAATCACTATCTATTTGCTTTATTCCTTTACATTTCTGTAAGCATCTGCATTGTGCACTAAAGGAAACAGAATCCTTAACTAGCTTAACTTCTAATCTATTACTATACAGCTCTATGTCTATATATTCTTTATTGCACTGCAGGGAAAAGGGAGGAGCAAGTAGTTCAGTGGTTAGCTGACATTTCCAACTTTCTACAATGAGACTCAGCACCTACTTGGAGCAGTAAAAGGTTTTCCAACATAACCAAGTAGGAATAAAGTACTTTCTAATCTTCTTCCAGTCAAATCTGATCATCTGGTCAACTTCTTGTCACAGCCTCAACACTTGGCCTATTTAAGTGAAGAATTTCCTCTCTGCTTTATCAACTTGCTCAACCAAGGATCATCACAAGTCTTCAGAAACTCCTGTATAGACAGAAAAGGCCCAACACTTTGACATTAAGAGAACTTCACTGTTGAACCAACATATAAGGAACAAAGAACAATCCAAAACCTGAAAAAAGTTGTCCTTGACAGCTATAGCCATGCTAGCCTTTACATCTGTAACTCACATTGAGGAGACTCTGGAAAGAATTAATTGTTCTGGAAGAAGCTGGATAAATCATGGTTTGAATTATTTTTGTGGGAAGGGAGCCCTTTAGTCTATTAACAAATGGCTTGCAAACTGACCCTGTATTCTATTTATGTATTAGCTGAATAGTTTAATGCATTTCAGCTTTTTGTGAGTTGTTCCAAAACAGTCTGTCAATGGTTACGTGAGTCATAGGTCATTGTTTCTGAGAGCTGATTGGATGACTATAGTTTTTAATAACAAGACAAAATGTGAAAAATAGCACCCAGAGAATAAAACACTTTAAAAGGTCTGTGTCAAAAGATTAATCAATTATGGTGAAATGCTTTAGTTTGGAGCCTTTACACTCAGAACACATGGGTGACGTGACCTGTAAGTAACAGCTGGATTCACCACTTTAGCTTGGACTGTTTCATAGTCAACAGTCATATCTATTTTATGTGACTGAGTCAAAATGTAAAGTGTGTTCCTTAAAAAACAAATTTTTCATTTACTTTAAGCTGTTAACATCACACAGCAAATGTATGGCCTTGACTGTGTTTGATCTGAGACATTTCTCCTTGCTTCAACCAGGAGGTTGGAGCATTCCTTTTTTCTGTTGTATCTAGCAACAGGACATGGGGTAATGGGATGAAGCTGGAACACAAAAAGTTCCATGCAAATATAAGAAGAAACTATTTTACTTTGAGGGTGATGGAACCCTGGCACAGGCTGCCCAGGGAGGCTGTGGAGTCTCCTTCCTTGGAGGTCTTCAAGACCCACCTGGACATGTTCCTATGAGAACTGATCTAGGTGGACCTGCTTCTGTCGGGGGGTTGGACTAGATGACCTCTAAAGGTCCCTTTCAACCCTACTATTCTATGATTGTATGATTCTCATTCACTGAAGAGAGCCTGCACAAGTTTAAGAAACACAAAAATCCTGTTGCACTCTAACTGCTGGTGTATGAGTGTCAATGGTGCACCACTCTTGTCCCAGGCAGCATCTGCTGATGTGCCTTGGATTATCATAGGAGAAGATACTCACACATCACACAGCAGGTGACTCAACATAGGAATCTTTCTCCTGGTGCCTGCTTTATGAAATTAAGGCAAACCAAACTACTCCTTTTCACCCCAACAGTTACCAAACAGCTCCTTCATGTTACTGCATCCATCTTGGAATTGCTAGTTTTTTCCCCATCCTTGCCAGCCTTGGTTCTTCCAGTCTTTGACTCAGGGGATACAGCTTTGCAATGTTTCAAGGGCCTGCTCACCAGAGCAATTTTGCTGTCAGTGCAGGCAATGAGTCTTCCAGATCACCTGAAAGCTGTGCCAGAGGCTGCCCTCAGAATCACAGACACTCCAAACACACTCACTTTGCCTCTGCAATGGCCTCAGTTTGACTTCAGGATGCCTCCATGAGCCATGTTCTCATCTTGGAAGTTTGTAGCCACTGACCTCAAGCCATTATCCCCAACAGTCCTATTGATCCTATTTCTTAAATGCTTCCTGTCTTCGTGCCAGGGCTTCAGCTTGCAGGTACATGGTTGTTACAAGCCCTCTCCTCTTCAGTACCATTAGGATGCAATTCTAACATCTCTCCCCACCTGGCAGTATACTGCAGTCAGTAATTATTAAGATTGACTACTACAACAGAGGCATCTGTGTTAGACATAGATATCTATCTAATCACCAAAGTCAAAGGAGATGAAGCCCTTCCAAGTCTCTAAATTCTTGAGTTAAACCATATTTCCTGAAGGCCAAAGTAAGCACAGAGGATATACAGCCTCAGGGCCCAGGGCTTTGTTCAGTATCATCCAAGCAATCATTCATAAATCATTACCTTAAAACCAGAAATGGGTTTTAAATCTCGGTTCAAATGCTAAATATTCAGTTCTTTGGCTTAAATATTCAGTTCTTTCACTTCTGAGCCATTACAAAGCTTCTTTTTTTAATGTTTCCTTCACAGTTTTTGAGGACCTATAAACTTGTTGGAGTTTAGTTTAAATTTAAAGTAACTGGATTCTCATGAAACTCTCCCTGGGACTTTTAAGAAAAACACCAAACATTGCAGCAGCAATCAGTCTTGAGAAGCAGTTACTCTGCCTTTCAGTGGCATTTAACTCTCACATAAATCACAGCATTTGAATTGATTCCTTGACTCACTATTAGTGATTCCAGAACAAAAACCAGAAATGTAGTTGAAATTTCAGCCAAATCCACCACAGGCTGAAGGAAATGGTTGTGAGATCACGTGCACCGCAGCAAGGATCCCTGGGGCAAGCAGTGGGAAGGATGCTTGTAAGTGCAGCTATACTGACCATCAAATTTATCACTTTATTTACAATCATGCCTAGACTAAATAGTCTTTTTTCAAAGCGACTAGTTGATTTTTAGTAACTGTATTGTTGGGAGCTGAATTTGAAACACGAGGAGAAAGAAGTGGTCAGCATTTCCTGAAATAAGTCTATTTTTGTAAAAGAGCAGGAGGAAACAACCTCATTATCCATTCAGATCATTCATCTTACACAAATCCCAGGGTCTCGCCTGATTCCTGCCAGTTGTACGTCATACCTTTGGGACAAACCTTCCCTTTTGATGTGAAAAAAGCCTACTGAGAAAGACTCTCTTACAATCTCTTCCCATGCCATTTCACAGTGAAAGATTTCATATTGTTTTACATTATCTGAGATATGTGGAAGAAAGAAAATGCTGTGTGATTTTTTATGTTCATTTCTTTCAGAATATTCCACAGCTCCATGAAACATATGCACCAAAGTGATTTTAACTTTTAAAGAGTCTTTTATTTAGGACCATTAATCCATCTGATGTCTGAATGAAGGAACAGACCACCAAGTCCCTCAAACTGTTGATGCAGTTGTTCACATACATTAGATGAAGGGAGAACTTGGACCTTCATTTGCCCTGAAAGCAAGAGCTGAGAACAGTGGCTGACTTGACTTCCCACTCTTCAGGCCATGAGCCACTAGCAGGCCAAAAAGACAAAACTTCAGACCAACTTATTTGAAGAAATCTGTTACTGCTCTCTTGGGGCAGTTTGCCAGCTGTTTTGCAGTGACACAGGAAGACAAGGCAGCTACAGCTGACACCAGTGTAGATACAGAACTCTGGTGAACACTGAGAGTTATTTATTGATGGTTTGTTCTGGGAATAGATGGTGACATGACGAAGTGGAGGAAGAGCCAGCTAAATGCAGGGTGTATGATCAAGCACTGCATCTAAAAAATATCTGGGTTATAAAAATTAGAGCCGACCATCCAAACTACTTCTTTTTAGATAGACTTGCACCTATTCCTTTTTGAACCTACCAATGCATCGATTTATTTAACAGGTTGACACATGGGCAATCTTCCCAGGTCATATTACCACAGTCAAAGTCTTACGGTGCTAGGCACAGTAGGCATGTCTAAGGAGAACATCCTAGGGAAGCTACACTACTTGGAGGATTCATATCACAGAATAATACTCCTTGGAATTGATGTGGCACAGACAAAAAGAGTTGATGATCTCTGCATTATAGGATTTTCCCCCAGAAATCCTCCAAGGCTATGCTGAAATGTGCTTTGGGCCACTAGCATAGCTTTACAAGGACTCAAGGTCAAACCACTGTCCTCTTCACCTTTTGCTCTATATTTAAGTATAGGAAATGTGTAGCTTAGTTTAGTCAC
Source organism: Urocolius indicus (assembly GCA_013401255.1). NCBI lineage: Eukaryota > Metazoa > Chordata > Aves > Coliiformes > Coliidae > Urocolius > Urocolius indicus. The sequence continues at coordinate 504,451 of WBNH01008216.1, forward strand.
CTTTGTAGGAATGCTTGGAAACTTACATGATTTCTCCTTAAATTCATTTTCTTACTGTATCCCTGTGCTCATTTTTATTAAGATCTTTGTTTTATTTTTGAGTCAAGAGATCGTATCCCTAGAGGTAAATTGCATAATCGTGAAATCATAGAGACCAGAGAAACAATTCTCTAAGTACTCCCCAGGGCACAACGAACATGGAAACCAAAAGAAAAAAACGTTCTCCCAGGGCTGATGCCTCCCAGACAGTTATAGCCTTCAATGTTCTGTCAGCTTCTGTCTTGTACATAAACCATAAGACACACGGCCTCTTTGCATCATTATTTTGCAGCTGCTTTTATTGCTCCATCATTGACACCAGAACTTGAAATGCAGGCTGGAAGTAAAAACTTTCACAGCTGCTGAAAAAAAATGATAGCTGACCTGTTTTTCTCAGGTTCATAATTATTCTTTTTCTTTATCCTGCAACTGGTCTTCAATGTTTTCAAAATTGCCAAAAAGTAAAAACTTACTTGACACAATCTAGGGAGAGCAGGAACAGCTTCAGCAGTGCCAAGGAGCTGGATGATCTTTTGTTTTCAGAGGAATCTTTAGTGCGATCTGATCTAACACATGAAAAAAAAGGAAGTAGAGTGTCTTTTTAACTGCCTAAAAAGATTATTATACCCCACTCAGTCACCTTCCACTCCTGCGAGGTATTTTATTTAAGCTGACTTTCTGTAGATATATCAGAAAGCAGCTGGATGGCTCTACCCAGACTTCTCTGTTCTGAGTCTGTTGGTGGTGAATACTCAGGGGTAAGTGAGAAGGCTCAGGTGGTGCAGGTCAGGTCAGCTGAGTCATTAAAAAGAAGTCTATAGACAAGAAGAGGCTCTCCTGGCCTCACACCTTCAAGGATCTGCACAGACTGAGACCTTGCTGGCTTTCTTCAGTGCAGTGTCCCTCTGCCATGCCTTGTGCTGGGGAAGGACCTATGTGCTAATCAGTGCAACCAGTGGCTGCCGCCTTGGCAGGAGGCACATCATGATAATTCCTCTGTTTGCTGCGCAAAAATCCCTGAGGTATAAACAACTGCAGCAGAGCACCTTAAAAAAAAAATTTAAAAGCTGCGTAATTTTTGACAGGCTTTTTCCCCTCTTTTTTTAGAATTCTAGAATGATTTGTTTCTTTTATTCCGGCTTCAGACTGGAATTACACTCTTAGTTCATGTTTCTGTATGCTTCTAGTTGCCTTTGGGCATGTACTCCACAGCCAAAGTTGTAATGATTGCTAGAAGCACTCTTATGAACAGAATAATGTGGCCTCCACTGCCAGAAGCCAGAGCCTGCCCCTGAGATACCTTTGCTAAGGTAAAAAACTCTGCTCCCTTCCCACCCTGGGCTGATCGATTTCAAAACCTTCCCAAACATGAGGAGAGGGAGCTCTTTGATACATCACATCTATTTGCCACAGTGATCCATCTTGTGACAAAGTAAACACAAGAAGATGTCAAGATGTCCTGCTTTCTCTGGTTAGCATTATTCACAGTAGATACAGTGTTTTCATGAGGGGGAGAAAAGATTTTAAAGCCAAAAGGTAAAGTCTAATTGAGGAAGGTTGGAGGGTTATTTAGATATATATCAGTTTAAAGCTTTTGATATAACATTGTGATGTCAGCTTGGGTTAAACCTTTAAGACTGAGACTGGATGTAATAGGGATAGTCCATCATGGGGAATGGGGTTTCCAGAGATCTGTAAGGTTAATCTAAATTATCTCGGAGATTAGCCCTGAGACAGTGAATGGTTCCACAAACATCACCACTGCTGTCCCAAGCAGCCATGTGATACCTTCAGACCTTGGTTAGCATTTTTGAGAAGACTAATCTTGAGCTTGCCAGTGAGGAGAGGACATAATTTTATAGGTGATGCTGTCAGTCTCTCTCAGGGTGAGTTATGGGGCTGGGCTGGCAGTGGAACAGGAGCATACAAGTTACAGGTCAAGATCTTCAAAGACTGTCAGCTCAAGCAAATCCACTCTGCAAATTTAAAGCTCTTCACCCTGAAGTGTCAAGTAATTTATTCTGTTTTAGAAAGGGACTAAGATGTGGTCCTGTTTCTTATATTTCTAGCTACTACCTTTGACTTACCATAGTCATCACTCAACTACTTCATGAGAAGTATGTAGCATCGGTAACATGGAAAAGTTCCCTGAAAGCTTTTCAGTATTTACTCTGTAAGACAGGAAGACAGATGCTAAACCACCTTGCTCTTTGACATCAGAAAGTGCAGTTTGCTATCTGCAGAGATTTGTTATACAGATTTAATTTAGGTAAGCTTTTTAAAATTAAAAAAAAAAAAAACTGTTGAACGTACTGAAAAAGGACTGAACATCATGACTATAAGTAACATCAGTGTGTGTCCTTGCCCCTCCTGCGTGCATCCACTGTCCTATATTCCTTCCTAGTACATACCATTTTCTCAGTACAATATAAACATCAATTTTGCTTTTTGTCCCTAACTTGGTTTATAAATTGCATATGGAAAATCTGAATATACTTCAGGTTTCAGTCGGTCAAATATTTGCTCCAGGACAATTTTAATAGAGCTAAATGGATTCCCATTGATAGGAAACATCATTTAATAGAGATGTGGACACAAACAGGCTGGTAACAAATTAGGATGACTCAAAGTATGTAGAAGATAAAGTGACCAGGACAACATGAAATCATACAGTGAATACAGCTAGATATTAACTAAACTTTCAAATAATATCAGATCACCAGCTACTTTCAAAACCATATTTTGTTGATTATGAGCACTATCTCAATAGGAAAGCTAACATAGGGTAAAAATTCAAATGAAAAAGAGTAAGAATTAAAATAAAAGTAATTTGTAGCTATGAAAGGATTCTGAAGCCAATAATCAATGCAGATGCTCTGATTGTTTTTACTTAATTGTGGTTTTTCGGGCAGTGAAAGAGGAATAAAAGTTTCATTAAAACTCGGGTAATAGTAAATGTAAGATTAAAAACCTCCCTGAAGCCAGTGATTTTTTATTTCAAGGGCCTGGAACTACAGAAAACTAGAAGCGCATCTAACCAAAGCAGGTTTCTGTTTTATAACTCTTTTCTAACTTTCTTCTTCAAATGGAACCGATATGCAAATCGAGGAAAGCAGGGAAGTTTGTTTCTTACTAAAGCATCTATGGGGATGGGCTCTCTTAATAGTGCCCCTTCTAAAATAATTTTCCATATGAGAACATTTCACACTATTGACATGCTGAGCATAGAAAGAAGATGCGAGGAGACATTTGTAACCATTCGTGCACGCTCACATCTGTGCTTCTTTGCCCTAGTTACCACACAACGCTTACTGTCAGCTGAAGTGCTAGGAGTTTTGAAACATGCGGGTTTCATTCCTAGTTTCTGTTCAGAATTGAAATTATCAAATACAACCAAAATCATAGGCAGTCGGTGATGTTTTCAGTTCAGTTTTCCAGATTCAAATTAAAAAAAAAAAAAAAAAAAAAAAAAAAAAGAGCAAGTTGGACAAGTTTCAAGTAAACAACCAAACAGTTCAAAGCAGAAGGTAGATCCAAACCAAACCAAAAGCCTGGATCTGAGAGTTCTTGCATTTCATAGGCACTTGGATCCAGATCCAAAAATCTCCATGGGCCTCATGTGTACAAAGGGATGAACCAAAACCACGTTCAAATCACCTTTCTTCTCTTCCTCCTCTTTAATCTCTGAAAACGTTTGAATGTGAAACCAAGTCTGAAGATGGCTTCTTATATCATTCTCCAGTTGGGTGGTTTGTTCATACACAAACCTAAACACAGATCTTTTGAGGCTTTGCCAGCAAAAAACCCAAAGGTTTGTACAAATAATGTTGACTTGTCTAAGATCTCATGAGACAGCATAATTATGTCTGCTCCAAAGGCCAAAATACTTCAGATGGCAATATTAAGCTACTTTATTTTTATCAGTGAACGCAGTGGCAGTAAGAAGCCTGGCACTTGTAGGCTTAGGGTGTTTTTTTTAAAATGTAGCTGATCATTTGAGGTCCTCAGTTCGAGATAACACACACTCAGTTTTCAGAAAACGCTGAGATTAGCTCTGAAATTCCGGAGTATCTCAGAATTACTGGCGTTTCACTTGCGTGTGTGTGTGTGTATGTGTGTGTGCGTGCACGTATCCAAACACACGGAGCCGTTGCGAAGCCGGGTGTTGTTGCTGCGAGCGCTTCCCCAGGTGCCGTCCGCGCGGGCTGCCGCCAGCGGTGCCCCTGCGCAGCCCCTGCGCGCCCCTGCGGCCGCCGCCGGCTTCCGCGGCGCGGCAGCGACACCTGCCGGCGAAGCCCGCTCCGCCGACGCGGGAATGGGGCGCGCTGCCGAGCGGGGGGGACACCGAACCCCCTCCGCCTCAGCTGCGCGCAGAACGTGACGAGAAGAGACTGCAAAGGGTCAAACGCGCCTCTCGACACTCCTGTGTGTTTCTGCAGGGATGGCAGCTCTAGCGTCGCTGGTCGGGAGCTCAAAGCTGAAGAGCAAATTGGCTGATAAACACCCAAAAAAATGTAGGCAGCTTAGCGTGAGGAGATGCCAGTGCGCTGCTCCGTGGTCTGGAGGTCTCTGCAGACTTGGTGTGGCTGTGAGGCTCCCCACGGCTTGGTGTAGGCTGTGTATAAATAAATGGTACATACTTGGGTAAACTGAGGATGACACTGGCCTCCGAGGAAGAAGCATGTAAGGCCAAATCACCTGATCACTGGACAAACTAATACAGCACTGGTTTATGAACTGTGTCTCTGACCGATGAATTTACAGAGTGGAATCAGAAAATAAAGTAAATATGCTTCTATGATAAATAGGCTTGAGGGTAATAAGATAAATATGCTTGAGGAGGGCAGGAAGGTTCTTCAGAGAGACCTGGACAGGCTGGAGTGATAGCCCAAGGCCAATTGTATGAGGTTCAACACAGCCAAGTGCCACAACAACCCCATGAGATGCTACAGGCTTGGAGCAGAGTGGCTGGAAAGCTTCCCAGAGGAAAAGGCCCCAGGGTTTTTAATCAAATGCTGAACATGAGCCAGCAGTGTGCCTGGGTGGCCAATGGCATCCTGGCCTGTATCAGAAATAGTGTGGCCAGCAGGATCAGGGAAGTGATTGTGCCCCTGTACTCAGTGCTGGGGAGGCTGCATCTCAAATACTGTGTCCAGTTCTGTGCCTCTCACTACAAGAAAGACAGTGAGGGGCTGGAGCATGTCCAGAGACAGGCAATGAAGCTGGTGGAGGGTCTAGAGAACAAGTCTTATGAGGAGCAGCTGAGGGAATTGGAGGCATTTAGCCTGGAGACGTGGGGAGAGGAGGCATGATCACTCTCTACAGCTGCCTGAACGGAGTTTGTAGCAAGGTGAGAGTCAGTCTCTTCTCTCCAGTAAAGAATGATAGGACGATGGGCTAAAGTTGCACCAGGAGAGGTTTAGATTGGACATTAAGAAGATTTTTTTCACCAGAAGGGTTGTTAGATATTGGCACAAGCTGCCCAGGGAGGTGGTGGAGTAACCATCCTTGGAGACATTTAAAAGACGTATAGATGAGTTGCTGAGGGACATGGTTTAGTGGTGGGCTTGGCAGTGTTAGGTTAGGACTCAATGACCTTAAAGATCTTTTCCAAACAAAACGGTTCTATGAATCTATTGATTCCATGTTTTGGTTTATATGTTTTTGTTATTTATAACCTGTATGTAAAGTACTGAGGAGTTATCTTTAAATTCAGCGTCTGTCGATGTAGTTTTCATACTTGTTGTTTTGTCGCTCCTTGTTACTATGACTTTGCAGTACTCCAAGCAGTAACACACTCCTTGCAGAAATACACAATGACAAAAGAAAAAAAAGTGATTGCTACCCAAAAAAAAAGTAACAATCTAAAAAGTTTCCATATTTCCCTCATTCTCCTCCTCCAGAGAAAGACTTTCCTATGCTTGAACTGATGATCTAACCAACTAGCTTGGATTTCAGCAAACAAAGAATCAGGAAATATTTAGGGTAGATACTATTTAGTGACATTTAGAGCTAATGATCACTGTAGATTAATTGGAAAACAATGCTAGATCTCAACCACATATTTATCTGCAGGGGAGTCCTGTTGCTGTATTAGTGGGCTGGCTCATTTAGTAGTAGTGAAATATAACTTTCTTTAGAAGGTATTCATTTCAAGTGTGGGAACAAACTGAATGCAGGGACTGACTCAGTCTTTGATGTTATATGTAAGGATATTGTAGATCTCATCAAATGTAAACAGCTAACAAATAATCAGTTTGGTTTTTTTTAAACAATAAACCATTGCAACCCTCTCTGGGAATGCTTGTCTGGAAGATCTGCAGAAGAAAAAAATGTTAATATGGACACAACCTTTTAATTACTTTTAGTATTCCTTTTAACTTTTGCTTATTTGCATTTTTTTACTTGAGAGGATATATTATGGCACTTTTTTGTCACTTCAGGTGTTGCTGATATTGGACTGTCAGCTTATGTTAAACAAGTGAGGAACAGTTTAAAGAGAGGGGTATTTTTTCCGCTATTAGACTGGTTGACAGAATTGGCAAAAAAACTTTCAGGCATCCCTTCCTCAGATATGAAAAAGTATATGTGAACATCATTTTTCATCTTCTTGATAACATGAAGGGATATATCAAGTTATTGCCTCCTCCCTAAATACTTCAGTTATATCTTTAGTCTGCCATGCTATAGATTAAACATAGTCCAATTCCACCACCTGCTCAGTGCCTAGAGGGCACACTGTGACACTGGTGGTTGACCAGCCTTTCCTTTTGTTCCTTTGCTGGAGAATAGCTTTGGGATACTGACCACAAAGTAGTTTAGCAGAAAATTAATAGAGGAACTAAGCAATAAAGTGATACTTGTTATAGTTGGCTAGAGAGAGATTTTTCAGAAGTCCTTCCTCCTTTATTCCTTGAAGCACTGCTTCTCTTCACCAGTAAATTTCCCTGCTTCCTTGGACTCCTTCCAGCCATTTTAAACCATAACCACTGTGATAGCCCTTTTCTGGGTGGCAGCACTAGCAACAACATCAATGAAGCGTCTGGGATATGCTACTCATATTTGGTTTGTACCTAATACCTCCCCTGACTCTTCTGGATACCCTCAGACTCCGCAATGAGGCTGCCTCAGTCTGTTCATTCCCAATTTCTCTCTCCAACCTCTCCAACATCCCTCACCTTGCCAAGGAACAGCAACACCAAGGCTATGGTTGCAGCCACTCCCCACATCGCTGCACACAGTGCACCCTCAGTCACGAAGCCACAGTCACGAAGCCAAGGTCACGCCATTTGCTCTGTGTGAAAGGTCAGCAAGATGCACAACACTTTGTAAGGCAGGAGGCTAGGAAGGAATTTAAAAGAAAAGAATGTGGGCAACAGATCAGGAATTGGTGCATGAGATATATGACAGCTTGAAAACAAAGAAGCTTAAATAATAACCAGTGACATGCTGAATGCAGTTTTCAAATGACTGGGATGGTGCAAGTGCCCACTGCTAATTCCGTCCTCCCACCTCTGTTCCCCACACAGATACATATGCACATGTACCTATGCATAAAATCTCATCTGATTCTCAGCTAACCCTCTTTGTTGGGAAGGATCTTCCCCTAAAAGCTCAAGATCTGGTGCTCTGTATTTTTTAAATAGCACAAGCTCCAAAACACAATGTTACAAAGAGCAAGTCACTGCCCCAGAATAATGCTGTGAACTTGATACTCCATCCAGAAATGAGACCCTAGTGAAATGAGGTGATGTGTTGTTTATGTGAAAGAGTATTTGCACTAGATACCTGATTTTTTTAAAAAAACTGAATTTTATTTTATAATCAGTCCTAATAGATCATTATCAATCTAAAGTAAACCTCTTAAATGCTCAATTTGTGCACGTGTAAATGAAGCTATGCAGAAAGGCCTCAAGATAGAATGAAGTTTATGAGATTCTAAGTGAGCTCTATTTATAAAACTTTTTGGAAATGAAACAAAGTGTTGTTTGTGGCTCACTCTACACACACCATCACCCTGAATAAGCAGCCAGGGACACTGCACATTTGGGATTTCCTGGTTCAGAAGGGTGAAAATAAACAATGCTTGTGTTTCAATACAAACAGGGCTTTTTCTAGCAAATGCTCTGATTTTGAAATACATTGAAACAGAATATGCTGTAAGTGTAAAAGAATAGTGGATAAAGTTCAGTTGGTGTCAGGACTTAAAACTTTGTTGAGAAAATCCATATTGCATTTTAACAGGACTGATTTGTTGCTGCCTTTTTATTAGGACATAATGTTTCATGGGTACCAGAAAATGCTGTGAATATTTTGTAATCTCCTTCAGATTTCCAGACTTGACTCTACTGTAGCTACCATGTCCTAAAATACTGTATATTTATTACTCCATGTCTTTGTGTCTGTGTATAAATGCTTGTTAGAGAATTTATATAATAAATTAACTATGAAGATCAAAGACCTGGTTTAGAATCTCAGTAGCTGTGTGCCATGGTCACTGTTTCATAATTGTACTATATTGTAATTGTAATCAATTTTTATCCGTGGCCTTGAGAAGCAGCCTGCAAACCCTTCCAGACATCAATCCGTCTTCTTAAGACCCATTTTTTCAGTCCTAGGAAATGACTTTTTACCTTAGTTCATATTTATAAGTAGAGTGTCTGTTACAACAGGATGATGAGGAAAATTATTAAACTAAACCATCCTGGTGACACAGTTATTTTTGTCACTGGAGTTTGCACCTGTTGAACTGTTGGGAAAACTTCCGTTAAGATTAAAACTAGAAAAAAACTGTATGCCACAAATGCAGGTGGTTGGGGTTGGGGCCAGGGGATTGGGACAAAGACGACTGGTATTTACCCTGTAGAAAGTTTACCCCAGCTTGAGTAAAATATCCTTTAGCCTCCATTTAATTTTCACAGATTTGTCTTTATGAGCAGGTGTGCTCTTTGAAAAGAACTTTAATATATATGTATGTATGTATTTTTTCATGCTCAAAGACTTGTATATATACATATATGTACAAATATGAATCGTAGGTTAAAATGGTTGAAAACATCCATTTTTCCTTTTCCTTCTCAATGAGCAAAGTACAGCCTATGGAGGGGAAATTTTAAATCATCTTTATTTATTACGAGTGAGTCATCTAAAAATGAAAAACTAAAACAATTTTGAAGATGTAAATTCAGGAACTTTGTTCAAAGAAACACAGATTCATCAGTGAGTGTTCAGCAAAACTCATTGCAGAGGGCTGTTCCCCTGCCAGAGTTTAAAGCCTCACTTGTGAACAGTGGTAGCACTTGGGGCTCACCCCAGCTACCCTTCCAAACGTGTCAGGACTTTGCACCTGGGATTCCTCTCACACATGCTCAGTAGGTATCTGAAGCTAGGAGTAAATTGGTTTATGACAAGATCTTGCAGATGTGGGTGCAATCTGAAGCTGGCTTCCCAAAAAGAGAGCACAGCGGTGGGTGATTGGGGTCTGCAGCTGCCACTGACAGTGTCCCTCTGTCACATGATGGGAATTATTGTGTCACATTGTGGTGGTTTCAAAACTTCCCTGAGCACTGAAAGGTGCAGATCCAGGACTATTGGAGCAGAGGGAGGTCTGAGTTCCAGTTCCCTGCTCTGGCATGGAGGAAAAAGCAGGAGCAGTATCCTGACAGCCTATTCTGCATACATTGTGAAATGTTTTCTTCTGTACGAAAATGCAGACAAACTGAATATGGAGTGGGAGACTTGCTGCAGTACAAATTAAGCTTTCTATATATCCTACAAACAATTCATTCTTTTTCTTTTACTTTGGTGGAAAAAAAAATAATGAAAGCCCTTTGTTACAAACTGAATTCATTTTTCTTTTGTAAAAATCAAACTTTTTCAGATGGGGTGATAAATTGCATCACATGCCTGAAAAATGCACTTTCTGGCTTAGGAAAGTAGGGGTTTTTCCCCTCCCTAGTTGGCATGTTCCACTATGCAAACAGCTTGAGCTAATATTTATTTAGGTAAATAGAACATTAGTGTTAGGTCAAGATGTGTTGGTTAAGCACTCCTGACAACCTCTTAGGCACTCTGACCAGAAAGGAAATACCACTACATGTGGGTGAACAAAGACTGAGACATTTTATATGCAATTTTATTTATTGCTCTATTTGAAGTTTGGACAACAATTGTAAACTGTGTGCGTGCATGCACTTAAAATAAATAGTTAATGAAATCTGGATACGAATACAGCTGCTGATCTCCTTCCATATATATTGTAGATCTAGCCAAAACACAATCCTCAGGTTTTCCAGAGCCAGATTGAGATCCAAATGTCGTGGCTCGTGCCCACTCCTACCTCTTTTCAAGGAACTCATTCATCAGTGGTGTGGACATTTCCCTGGACTTTATTTTAGCTGCCAGAGATATTTTGGCATTTTATAATAAGACTAATTGCAGTGCATGTGAGCCCGAAGGAATGAAGACTCTTCTCTGCTTTAAAATTAGCAGTTGTGACTGCCAAAGTGACACGCAGAAATATTCTGGAGGGCAGATAGAAAGCTCAATGAGAGTTTCCAAGGCCACACAACAGAGTGCTGACATTTTCAACTTAGCAAATATGGTTTTCCCAAATACTTTTCTTCCTTTTATTCCTATGGGGCACTGCAGCTAAAAAAAGTAGAGCAAGCAACTCTTGGACTTGATTTCCCCTCCGAGGAGCTTTCATCTCTCTCTTTTTCATTGCACAGCCCAAGCCTTTGCTTGAATTTTTTTCAATATTGGCTCCTTGGCTAATAAAATTTTACAAGTGATTTTGAAAACAAACAATACTATATTATCCCCTTTTTTTAACTCATGAAATAAATATTCCATCAAAGAGACTTCTATGTTTCACAGTGGCAGTTCTCAAATGACCAGCATGGTATCATGTTCAAAACAGGGCACGGTCCATTTTTACAGTAGATTTACTCCATAGCAGTTACTAATCGGATTAGTACTGCTTTTATGTCTGACAAATTTTTAAAAGTTGGGGGTCATTAAAGCCCTTGCACATAGGGAGCCAGTGGTGTTGGGTTGTGTTTTTCCAGTTAACCATTTCTGCTTTGAAGCAAATCAGACAATTTTTAATCTTTTTTTTAGTATGTGTAGAAGCAAAGTTGCTCTTTCAGGTTGCAGTGCCACCGGGCATTTATAGCCGTTGCTCAACTAACTTAAGAAAGTTAAGAAAGAACATCCATTTAAAAGATAGGAGAGGCTGAGTGCTAGGGAGGGACTCATGCATGTTACTGTCCAAAAGGAAAATATTTCCTTACACCTTGCTCTTCTCCCGCAATCATATGCAAGAACTAACCTTTACGATCTGAATCATAGCTTTTGGCATTAGTCCTTCAAAACTGTTGTCCAAAATCTTTAAAATAAAATAAAATAACATAAAATAAGGTAAGAATTAGTTGACATGACCTGGCAAATTATTTTAGTAAGTAGATAAGAATAAACTACATAGACTTCCAAGGGGAGAATTTATCCACCAAAAGGCTAAGTTTTGAAGATGAGCCTGAAGTCAGGATATTATTCCAGATCTTGTAGCAGTATGATACAAGCCTTTTTTGGATGCTGGATGTGTGTGTCCTTCTACTTCAGCTGTTCTCATGAGGTGCACAGGAAAGCAACTAGAAACCTTTTACTCCTAAAACTATAGGTGGGTCCAATACCCTCCATCAGATAGGTGGCTGAAAGCTCAAGCAGAATTAGTCTGTGTCAGAGAGGAAGAAGACAAAGCAGATTAAAAGGGTAGAAAATGAAGCCGAATCTTTCTACAAGAAATTCCCTCCTGGAGCTGAAAAAGGGAGCAGAAGGCACGGGATAACTCTTCCAATAGTTACTGCACCATTAAAATGGTAGGAGTGGTTCTGACTGGCTCATTGCTGGACAAGCAGAGAGGGAATCTAAACATGATTACAAACATACAAAACATTCCAGGACTTGTACAGCACCAGAAACAACTAACAATATCTGTCTTTTCTTGAAAGATAAGTATATTTTAGTCTTAAAAGTCTGTCTTGCTAAAATCACCATGGATGCTGATATCTGTAGATGATTCCACTGCTGTCTCCCCCAGGTGCATGCAAGCACATGGCTTTAATACGGCTACTGAATTGGCTTTATTTGCTCTAGTTCAGTAAGTCTGGAGGGTATAAACAAAGATTAGATTTCTTAATGGACAAAGAAAAATGAGTTTTTTTGGGTTTTTTTTAATGTGAATCAATTATGTCAAAAGTTTTTTCAGTGGAAACAGATACACTAGAATACTAGCTAACTAAAAATTGAATGAAATCTATTCTATATTTGTACATGCTCTCCATACATACTAACTTTATGAGATAGAGGATGAGTTAGTAGCTTCAGCCCTCAGCACAAGTCAGGAAGTGATCAAATTAAATTTACACACTGAAGTCTGGACTTTATCCCCAATGTACATGCATTGCTGTGAGGTCTTTGATACTAATATCACATGTCATTTTCCAAACAAAAAAGTGCAGTAGCATATATTTTTTTAGAAAAAAATATATTCAAGTATATGAATATGTTTGCAAGAGAGTGTTGCTGTCTGTGTGTAAACTTTCACCTTTGGAAGGGAAAATTAAATAAAGAGAAGACCTAAAAGCTGAGATCTCCGCTGCAAGGCTCCAAACCACTGTTGACCTGCAGAGTAACAACAGTATATAAATACAAATCTAGCTTGCTATTTGTTAACAGACCCACTAGCTGAGGAGGAGATTATTAAAGAAATTCTGTTTCTTTTTTGTGGTCAGGGAACAGTTTCTTTTCTTCTCAGTGGAAAACAAGAGAGGAGTCTTTCTTTTGTTAGGCCCAAAATTATTAACTCCTCAAGAGCCTGAGCTGAACACCATCTGATATCTACAGAGATTGTGCAGCTACCAATAATAGCTCAGCACTTCACAAATTAGCACAAATAAACCATACAAAGCAACAAACTGAGATATACAGCTTCAAAGGAGTAATAATGACTTTTTACTTAAGGCTGCTACCGTGAAGACACTTCAAAATATTGTATATTAATAACATTGTATTCATAGAATCATAGAATGGTAGAGATTGGAAGGGATCTTTAGAGATCATCTAGTCCAACCCACATGTAATATCATAATATTGTCTTGTAATAGAGAGATCTTCTATTGAGACTAAAATTCAGTGAGGTTTTGTCATTTATAAGCAAAGGTAATGATTGAACTAATAGATATCCCAATTAGGAAATGAAGTTTTCTTGTGTGGCACAGCAGGTCTTCCAAAAGCCACTATTGAGCAAGTTCACAAATGCATAAATGAAATCTCCTGGATCGGTAAATTTGTTTTATAGGAACACTCATAGGATATGAAATCAGCCTCTGTTGTGTCTTGTCAGTGCAAGTTCCTCCATATCTTACATTTAGGGCCCCATATGAGAACATCAGCATTGCTATATACTGTGATTAGAGGGGCAAACCTACTGGCCTAGTAGGTTTCAGACAGAAGGTCACCAGAATTTAAGTGTCCACTGTGATCCAAGGTCATCTTAAGCTTCCAGAGTAATTCACAGAGATGTAGTCAATACAGTCAATGAAGCTAAGAAAGAAATTCACCTTATCCTAAGACAAATATATGGAGGCAGTCACACTCCTAAACAGAGGTCTAAAGCTATTTGAGAAGCTCTAGGATACTGGGGACACACCCACGGGAGGCTGAGCACAAGCCCTACAGAAAATCTTTGCCCTTCAAAAGCAGCACTTGAGTGAAACATCCTGGGGCATCAAAAAGGTAACTAGACACACGTGATTAGGTAACTAAATCCCACCTGTACTGGAGACTGAGCTGAAGAGCTCCTTAAGGACTAGCCAGCTAGTCCATATATCCATTCACTGCTAAGTTTAGCTAGACACCTAAGTCCTACACATTTTATCAGTTCCATAGTTCCTAGCTACAGCAAGACCCTGACTGGCACAAGTCCCACGCATTGTATCAGTTCCATAGTTTCTAGCTACAACATGGATGGCCACATACTTCTGACTGCCTGAGTACACAGGACGTTGAGAGCAGAGAAGAGGATAATCTTAGGAGCAGTTACTTGCTGAACATCGAACAACGATGACTCTCAGAGAAGAAAAACATTGAAAGCACTAACTTATGCTTTTTATGTGTTTATACTCTTGGCATGTTACTAGTCACACTGTCCCAGTTTATTTCTTCCTCTCAAGCAAGAATAAACACCCACTAATCCCCAGGTCTATGACAAGAACATACTAATAGTCTTCATTTCTTTTCAAAAACAGATGGGGTAAAAGAATCAGCAGTAAAAGTTCACAACAAAGACGTTCAAACAATTTGGGGATGAAGAATTACCATGGTAAGAACCCCACTCCTGATTCATTTGCTAGGCTCTCTTTAACTCAGACAAGCAAGCTCTACAGTAGCACAACATTTTTCCATCAGTAGGTCAGAAGGAAAGGCATATTTCATGGTCATGTCACTGACCCAGACCTCTGGTCAAAAGAGAGTGATATTGACGTGCTCTGGAGTAGTTTTATCTGACTCTTAATCAGAAAGCCATTAGCCTGACACAAGGGTCAAAGTAGGGAGTATAAAATGCACTGATATAGGAAGGATTCCTATGATTTCCATAAAAGGCTTGGAAAAAGAGAGTCTGTGGCACTTCCTCTAATTATTTTTATTACCACGATGGACTTCAAAACAGCAGCTCAGGAAAAGAAACAGCGAGCTAAAGCCTTGACCCCTCTGAAATCAATGGGAATTTTATTACTGACCTCAGCAGGACAAAGCTTGACTTTTTGTAAGTTTAAAAGAGTGATTGCTTGTTTTGAGCATATAAGTATTGCAAGATGGAACTGAGAAATCTCCCTCTGATTTCCTCTGCAAATCGGAGGCTGTCAAACCAAAATGATTGGCTCAGCTGGTTCCTGCTAGGTACGCTTCCCCAGTGTCTCTCAGGGTCTTGGCTGCACAAGTTGGCTTTAGTTGCCTCGGCCAGCCTCACCTGGGACTACTACCACACCTTCTGCTCAGGAGTTCCAGACCTTCATTTAAATTTGGCTTTGGAGTATTGGCTAATTTTTGTGGTTATATACTGGACCTGTATGGTAGGTAACTTTCTCTCCACCTCTGTTTCATAGAATCATAGCATAATTTCAGTTGGAAAAGACCTTTAAGGTCATTGAGTCCAGCCAGTAACCTAACACTGCTAAACCCATCACTAAATCATGTCCCTTAGTACCTCATCTATGCATATTTTAAATATTTTCAGGGATGGTGACTCGACGACCTCCCTGGCCAGACCACTCCAGTACTTAATAACCCCTCTCAGTGAAAAAAGTTCTTCCTAATATCCAATCTAAACCCATGGTGCAGCTTGAGTCCATTTCCTCTTGTCCTGTCATTCATTACTGGAGAGAAGAGACTGATCCCCCCCTCAGATCATGTCTCAGCCTCCTCTTCTCTAGGCTAAACATCCCAGGTTCCCTCAGCCACTCTTCATAAGAGTTGTACTTCAGACCCTTCAGCCGCTTCACTGCCTCTCTCTGGACAAGTTCACTTTCTGTATGCATCTCCTGAATGGGTCACCAGACTTGGCCAGTAGCCTCGTTCCTGTGGTTGTGTAGACCCTCTTAAGCCACGTTACTATGTTGACGCCAGGCACCATTGTGTTCTTGTTTTAACTACCCATGTGGTGAACTCAGATAACTTGATGCTCTAAATAATTCATCTATGACACTGACCTTGTCTCCTGTGTTCCCGGCCAGACTTTGGATGTAGATGATGCCTTTGGCTTGCTAGAGACTGTCAGCTGAAGCTGTAAGCAGTAATAGGACCCTGTTCAGCCACTGTGAGACTTGGACTTGGTTACACATGTTACAAGTTACAATCATGGCCTGTGTTTTAAGGAGAGCAAGAATAGACACCCTTACTCCCCTGCTACTCTGATTAACTTCTGTCTCCCTAACAGGATACCAATAAAGTGATACACAGCAGAGGGAGCTGAAGCTTTCAAACCACTGTGTCTCTCATTTGGTTTTCTGTTCTCTCGTTTTTGTACTGATAGTGTGGTAGGTGGTTACTCATCTGTCCTTAATGTAGCTAGGGTGCTGTTAGCATTCTATTCTTATTAGAAGATTGAAGCAGCCATTAATAAATTGGACCAGATGCTTATTAAGATATGGTTCTCTGCATATGCAGTTTCCTGACACACTGCTGCACTAACAGCGTATCAAAGATTCTGGATAAGAAATTCCAGTAGCTACATTACACGAAAAACCCACTACCAGGGGCAGTACTCCATCTTCAGTTTATTTTGTTCCAAACTGCATGCTTGTACTAAACTAGAGGTAAGCACCTTTCAGATTGGTGGTGAGGAATTGGGACAAGCTTGTGAAAAAATTATGTCTATATTTAATAGCCCTCTTTTTTTTATTCTGTGAGGTTTTTTTGTTCAACCTCCTTCCCCAAGCGGCTGGCTAAACTTGCACAATATCTCAACGTCTACCATATCTATGGCAGGAGCTTCATAGCATATAAAAGTCTTTGTTTTGAAAACGGCACATCTGTTTTATTTGATATCCCTCATCCTCTTCTTATGTCGCTACATGTAAGTAATTAGCAAGTGATTATTTCCATTTCTGTGTCAATAGCGATTTTGTAGACATGTAATATATCACCTTTCAGTTCATTCTAGTCTGAGGAATATTCTTTTCTGTGAACACTGGAAACAGTTTTAATCATGCTTTTCTCTCTACAGGTATCTTTTGTGATCGTAACACATTCTTTTTCTGAGATGGGGAAATAAGAGCTTCATACAGTATTTAAGGTCGGCGTATTGTGAAGTTTTAGAATGGTGTAATATTGCTGTAAAACCAATCCTTTCACAGACGTGTTGAGAAACAAAATGCTATCTCAGTTTTGTAACTCAGCTGCAACTCCTCTGACCTAAGGGAAGGCCTGGCCTGCAGTTCATCTACAAAGGCAAGTGATTTACTCAGTAATACAAGGAATCTTAAACAACCTTAACTGACATCACTTAAACTTATTATCCCATTCAATCAAACAACTCACTGACCAATCCTTGGTCTGTTGGACTATGTATTAGGTAATAGAGGATTGAAATAGTTTTCTCTAGTAACCCAGAAATTCCTACATAATCCTAGGATAATTATAATTCTTCAGGCAAATGCAAACCCTCAGTCTGTATTTCTGTACATAACCTTCACTGGTTAGCTATGGAGTTGCACAAGCCAACAAGTTAGTACCTCACTAGAACTTCTCTGGCCACTTGCAATCTCCACTGAAGCTCCCATCTGGGGGAACTGAGGCAATTTAACCACAGAATCAAAACAAAAGAAGATAATGATTCCTTATCCTACACGCTAAGTAACACCAATGACACTTTTTCCATGTGACAACTTTTCTAAGAGTATTTAACATTCAGCTTCCTGCTGACTGACCTTTTTCAGGCTGACA
Source organism: Urocolius indicus (assembly GCA_013401255.1). Taxonomy (NCBI): domain Eukaryota; kingdom Metazoa; phylum Chordata; class Aves; order Coliiformes; family Coliidae; genus Urocolius; species Urocolius indicus. Next base: position 521,995 of record WBNH01008216.1, read on the forward strand.
CTAGTTAAACAAAGAGCCTGACTTGATAGGACAAGATGGGTTCAAAACTTTCCATGACCTGTGTATTAAATTTTCGTGGATAAAAAGAGAAACTTTACCACTGGCATTGTCAACCTCTCATCTTTGTAAGCCAAGGAAAAAAAGTAAACCTTCACAGTTAGAAGGGTGTAGGGAGTAAAACGGAGTGATTCAAAATGTTCTTAAAAAAATTTGGGCTCCAAAACTGTTTTTGTCTCTGTATTATATTCCTTTCTTTAATAATCCCTTAGGCAATTAAATCTTCAGAATAGAGAACGTGTTCCTCACAAACTGAACTTCTGACATTATTACCGTGCAAGGAAATCATCATACCATGTCCTGATGCCTATTTGAAAGATTTCAGAGTCTTCTTAGTAATTCTGCTAAGAATGCATTTCTAATGGAAACTGCTTTCCAAATGAAAATAGTGCCTAGATATAGGCAATCAACTGCATGATGAATGCTGATTAATAGTTTCTACATGAAAGTAGTTTAGTTGGTAGGTAACAGCCCCATGCTTATGATTGCTTATGCAGTAAACAAAACTGCTCCTCCCAGCATAGGAACAACCAGCTGTTCATTATATATGTGACTGTTTTCTGGTGCTTCTTGCTATTTTTGTTAGTATCATGTTTGCTCTGTCACAGCAGAAGACATTTCTGCCAGAGAAGCTCTTTTTTGCAGTCAGCTATATTGCCTAGGTTAATAGAGGTAAAAAAAAAGGTGAAACAAATTCAGACTATACAAACATACATCAATTATTCTATAGGAACATGTAGTTAGGTTAAAAAGAGATGTCGGACGTTCTGGAGCTCTGGAGCTACTGACTCAAACCAATCCATCCACGCTGATCGGTGAAGTACTGAGGAAATATTTTGGCTGAAGACCAGTGCCCTTTCTCTCACACAGCAATATGTACACACTGACAAACTCTCTGTTCCCAAGGTGGACACTAAGCATCTCTCTGCAGTATACTCCTTAATGTCTCCCTTTGCACAGGGTTTAGAGCCAGTATCTATGTCCTTTCCTTCATATCATGGTCAGTCTGCAGCTCATGTGGACACTTACAAGCAATGAAGAAGTGACTGTTCAACCTCAGACCTGCCTGGACATGTTCCTATGTGACCTGATCTAGGTGGACCTGCTTCTGCAGGGGGTTTGGACTAGATGATCTGTAAAGGTCCCTTCCAACCCCTACCATTCTATGATTCTAAGAAGGGTCATGTAGTATTGGAACAATGTGTAGCCTGGCTACAAATGAGGGAGACTACATCAGGCTTTTCTATTCATATTGAGGTGTTGAAAGCTTTGTAAAAGCTGCATCTCTTTCTGTTAATTGGGTCCATGTTACATTTCCTAATTTTACCAAGAAAGACCAAGTACTGTGGCCTGCTCATGTGTTACAATGCTATTTCAGGATCCTGGGCTTTTCACAGTGTGCTTCCATTTCCAAATTCTCCCATCCCAAATTTTAACTATATTTATCATGTGATAACCTCCGGTAATAATGAAATATAGACAGAGCTTGCATTTCTTACTTCACTTCTGCTGTTTATTCAAGATATTATGGGATAGGAATGATTTCTTTTCCCAGACTTTCCATTTGCTGCTTCTCTACAGTTACAGCAATTCCCCAAATGTGGTCCAGTGACAGCTACAACAAACAGCAGTGTTCCTGGCTTGAAAACTAAGTTACTGTTTGAAAATACTTCCTCTTCAGTTATTACCAGCATTCTTTCAAGATTATCACTGTCAAAGTTAGGTTTTCTAAATATCCCTAATTTTGTCTTGTTTACTGACCTGTAGATGACTTGATGCCACTTCTGCCTGATGTAGTGTATCAACTTCTAAATGTCACATCTAACTGTTCCCTAGAGTTCAGATGACAGAAGACAACCCCTCCTAGCTGGAAGGAAATTTAGATGGATATGAAAGAAGGAAGAAGGGCAAATGAACACCTTTGCATCTGTTCACATAAGTCACCAATCCAAACACATTTGTAACTGATTATAGATCAAGGAATGGCCAGCAGAACTAGCATGCTCCAACACAGTATGTCTTCTTATCTCATCTTACTAACACCTCTGCTGGCTTTAGGTGTCCCTGCTTGATCTCCAGATCTTCCCACATCAGTCATTCTGTGATTGTGACAAAACTGGACAGAAAGAGAAGTCGTAAGTAACAGAGTGACATCAAGGCCAGAAGTACATCAATGGCATTGACGTAGGCATTGGAGGACTGAGAAAACACATAAAAGAATCAAAAGATCAAGGCAAGAACTGGGGAAATGAGGATAAATGCACAGAAGCAGTAAAATGGCTGAAATGGGAGACTGACAAGCTGCCTTAGACAGGAAGACTAGATGGAAAACATATTGGAAAAAAGTTCCTGAAAGTGGTATTACAGAGCCTCTGATACAGAAAGGGTTGGACTATATGAATTTCCTCATCTGAAAGGTGAGGCTGCTTGGCATCATAACATGCAAATGAAACACTGACACACAAAGGAAAAAGGTGTAGAAAACTAGTCCATGTTTTTACAATAATCAAGCCTGCACAAGCAAGGGAACCATGCAACACTGACATTATCTTTAGATAAGCAGCAGGGGTTAGGGGCAGAAGAAGAGCCTCACTTCTCTGGCTGCATAGTCAGGCTCTGCCCCTTTCCTCCTGCACGGGAGCTGGGTTCCTGCCCACTCCACAGGCACAAGCACAGAACTAGGAGAGACTGAACTGAAAAAGGGCTCTATGTTGGAAAAGGACAGATACTAACCTGCCTCTTCTTCCTCTTTCCCCTATACCTTGGCCCACTTAGGCTATATCTAAAATCCTGTTGCCCTTTGGCCTCTCCATGCATGGCCTCTCCATGACTGGCTGGATGTCATACAAAGGTGCCTTTTGGTGAACAGGAGCAGCAGAGATGACTCTTGAAGAAGCAGCAAGTAGGCTTTAACAGAAAATGAAGATGCAAGGAGGACACAGGGTAGGCACACCTCTTCTGAAATTATTTTATAATTGCTTGTGATTGCAAAATATACCGTGATAAAAGATGGATGATGTATGTGCTGTCTTGTCAAGCTGTGCTCTGAATGCAAGGTGACAGAGCAATTGTGAATTGCAGTTGCTGAGAATCTACTTCTAGAGCACAGTAGGCAGTAGGAGAATCCAGTCTTCTCAAATTCAGGAAACAGGCTCTTTTTAAAAATCATGGTACTATATTGAATTGATCATTTATTCCCCTGAGCAACACCTATCAATCTCCTGAGCTCAGCTACAGTAAACTCTATCAGTAACCTCAGATTCTCTCTAAGCTAGCACTGAGAAATCGCTTTTTTAAAATAAAAATTGAGATGGAGACCTTAAATCGTGTAGAATTCTTGGCTTACTATATGTCTGTCTGACAAATAGATCACCACTGACACAATATTGTTGGGACTTGTGTAAGTGGCAAATAAATCATCCTTTTAACAGTCACCCATTTGCACATTTTGATAAATGGAAGCTGGAAATGGAAGACTCAGTACTTTAGCAGGATTCTGTTGCTTTCTTCCTAAGTGCTTGAGCTGAAAACTCTCTCCATCCTTTCTCAAAACACTCCAGCAAAACCATTAACCAAGAGGCCATCCACCTTACATATGGAGTTTGGTAACCACTGAGCCTCAGACGTTCAGACCACTTTGATGGGGTGAAAACAATTATTGCCCATAGCAAGGCCTGCAAGTTATTCCTTTCCATTCTTCCATACACAATCCCTCACTAGGAAACAAAAACAAAAAACAACATTGTGTTTTTGTCTTTTGTTTTTCTTTCTCACAGAGGAAGGCCACACATGGCTGTTTTAATTGTACTTCTAAATGCATAGATGTAAACGTTATTTATTTGTCTGGGAGAACATAAGTGAGAGAAGGCTTTTTAGGTTTTCATTTCTTTTTTTCAAGGAAAGGCATAAATTAGTTACTGATAGCTACTATTGTTGTTCAAGTCTGATTATAATTATGGACAATTTTCACACAATAGTCGTTCTTGTTTGAAACTGCCATGCTTATTTCTTTTTATAAAATTCCCCAGGCTGTCCAACAGAATGCAGTGGAAATGGACATGAAAATTGAAAAATAACTTTGTTGTGTTATTTTTTAAAAAGCTGGTGATTATGATAACTGTTTGCCAAAACACAAACTGATTAGCCTATTCAAATTCTGATAGCATCATTTAAGAAGTTGTTTATTAGTGACTTCTTTCACATTATCCCTAGCCTCTTGTCGCTTATGTTTATGTAACTGTGTCATTCAGCTTTGCAGACCATAAGGTCACACTCAGGCAAAATCATGTAGTCAATGCCATAGTAAAGAACCCAGAGAGAATTCAACAGGGGTAAGTTCCTTCTGCTTTTCTCCCCAAGTCAGAAAATGTTATAGGATTATATCAGCAATTTGCACCTAAGCAAAATCTAATAAAAGTTGATATGTATTTAAAGAAATACTTGAGATGGTTACTTTTTACACTGAAGACATTAATACTAAGTTTCAGATGAAGGGTATTTATTTCAACACACTGTTCAGAAGTGGATCAAAGACTTTATTAAAGGAGTCTGAAGTTCTAAAGGTAAGCAGTTATGAAGAAGAAAAAAAATATATTCAAAGGGTCTCAGAAAGAAGATGTATTCCCACCATTTGTTTTCAGCTTTTAAAACAGGTGAAACAGCCAGCTAATATGTCTATGTTTCATATATTGACAATATGAAGAGAGATTCTTACTGGTGATTTATTTGGGTTCTGTTGCATATGATAGAATTACTATGTAAAGGGTCGATTCTCTCATCTAATTTTAGTTACCTAAACTGCATCCTGTTGACGTTCCTTCTGCAGTTAATAGGAAAGGGCATCTCTAAAGGAAGAGTCATCACATCCTAAATAGGTGGCAGGAGAGACAGGATGACAGTCATCTGGTTTTGCAGTCTTTGATTATTTATTTATTTTCATTTTGTTGCTTGTGGAAATCCCCAAATACAGGCATAGTAGAATTATAAAAATCCAGTGGCATCTTCCTGAAGTGTCTCAAATGTTTATGTGGACACCCAGCCAAATTCTGAAGACTGACATTTGTCATTGAAGAAGAGAAGCTGTTTTCTAGACCATGGGCTAAATATTCTTGGAAACAAGTCTCTGAAGGAAGCCAGACCCTAAGGAAGGCAGGAGCTGAATTTTATGTTACAGTGAAAACTAAACACCCAAAGGGTGAACAGGTAAGACAATGCAAAAAACTATTTGTGCTACAGTGCATTTAACATGAGTCACTGAAAGTCATACTGCTGTAAAAAAAAAAAAGACACAAACTGCAATTATGATATAAAAATAGTATTATAGCCTGTGGACATAAGAAGAAATCTATTTGATCCACTTAGTAGCTAGAGCACTGCATAAAGATATCAGTCCTGCACTTCAAGGAGAGCCTACAAAAATCTTGGAAAAGAAGTGGTTACCCTTTATGTCCTATGAGGAGCAGGTAAAATGCTGAAAGTCAAGGGCACACTTCAAGTTTGATCAAATGTGTGGGATATGCTATGTGGAAAATGTCTGAAAAACACCCGCTCCCACCACCTCTATTCACTGTGCCTCCTCTCCATACGTTCTTCTTGGCAAGTGACCTTCAAACATATCATTTACTTTCTCACAAACTGTCCAGGGACATTTAGCCCTTGACTTTCAGCATTTTACCTGCTCCTCATAGGACATAAAGGGTAACCACTTCTTTTCCAAGATTTTTGTAGGCTCCCATTAAAAAAATCCATGTTTAATCAGAGAGACTTAAGATAATTTGTAAATGCTGAGCAGGCAAAGCACAACAGAATTTTACCACCAACATTTCGTTGCAATCTGATTGTAAAAGATATATATTCTATGACTTATTCTCATCCTGGACACCCGAACAAAGTGCCAAGAGTAGTAACACTGATGGTAATGCTGATAAAGGTTTTGTGTTGAGATTAGCAAAATCACACTAGAGTTTGTAAGGCATGGATGTGCACTTAAAACTCTTTCTACCCTTTCTAACTCCGCTCTGTTATTTACCATCAGAATTCACCATCAGAAATTAAAACATTTAGTATGCTAAAAATAGAAACATGTACGGAAGCCAACATGTAATCCTAGGAAGGCCAGCTCAGTTTGTAGTTTCAACAGGTGTTAGCAGGCTAAGGTAAGTTTGAAGCATCATTTCCTATCCCATCAAGGTCTACATTTTAGCAAGCTAAGGAATGTAAGGCTCACATGATGAGAATCTTCAGTGTGACTTGTGTTTGCTATGTGTTAGCTAATTAAAAGTGAAAGAACACTTTTGATGAAGGTAGACTCCGAGAAGTCATCTGCACTCCTTCTAAATATTGGTTGTATAGCCTATCTGCTTTGCAATTCTCCTGTTAAAAATCCGGAAAATGAAACTAAAAGTGCTAGTGAGTAGAAAAGGCCACGAAGTAGTAGAACAGGCACATTCTTCATCTGGAATGTGAACATTCTTCAGTAGAATGTGTTGGCGATGTGAGGTTTACATTTGACTTGATGACCTTAGAGGTGTCTCCCAGCCAAAGTTATTCTATGATTGAAAAAATGTATGCATGGTAAAAACTGTGTGCAGAATGTATGTAAGCCTAAAAACAGCTACCTTTGTGCATGCTTCTACACTGCATAATAAAAATGAACGATGTTAGTTTTGAAACTCTTTGAGATGTAAGAGTCCATGGTAGAAAAAAGACTTGGTAGTTTATTGTCTAAATGCACAAAGGTTAACATTTGGGCTTGGGGCTTTTAGAAAGAAATATTTTAGTACCAGTGACTAGCAAGAGGTAGAATTCAGTACTTCGAAGGGTTAAAGTGAACTTTAGTCTTCCACCGGTCACCCTCTGGTACTGTGTCTTCATAAATTTCCCTCGTTTATGGAGTGTTTTTGATGGCAGGCAATTCTTTGTTGAAAGTTAAGTGCTCTTTTATATGAATAAATAAAGAAGGCTTTAGTTTGAATGAATACATTATTTTGACAAATGTTTATTGGAAACCCAATTATGGCTTCATAAATCAGTGCTATCTGTGGTACATCAGGTGAGCTCACCCATGCCATCAAATGGCACATTGAATATTAGTAGGATAATTAAAACAATTCTGTTGAACGTAGCCCCTCATACCCAGGTCTGACAGTAGTCAAAACAGGAAGAAATTGTTTATTATTTTTATTTAACTTATTAAAATACTTCTTGTAAGATGTAATGGACGTACTTAACAAAAAACTTAAAACCCACATTTGTTTTCAATTTGCAGTTAGATTAAAATGACAAGGTCAGGCCCAACATATGAACTGAGTGGCAGCTGAATTTTAAGAGTAGTCAGGGAACAGAAAGGATATGTATGAAGTCTATTGTTTGAACTCTACACCTAGGGCCTTGCTTTGTTTGGTATCAAGTGGTCACTGATGATATGAAACGTGCTTCCTTCATATGCTTCGTTGTTCTCTCTGCTCCTGGCTACAATGATTCCAAGTTAGAATAAGCAAATGAATGAGAATTCATTTTCATAACTATGAAAACAAAGGGGATAAAGCGAAAATCTTGAGCTTGGGGTCAAGAAGAAAGAGAAGAGGTTAAAGTTGAAGTTAAATAAATAAAAGTCTAAAGGGACAAGCTAACAGTAATTCCAATCTTTTGGGCCATCTGACTGATGACAGTAAAATGGAGATATTCACGGTATCTGTGGCAGGATATTAAAGATCTTTTTAAAGATTATAGATCTTTGGATATCAAAGATCTTTAAGGTTTATGAAAAAATCTGCATGATTTTACAAAGAATCATTTCCAAGCTTTAGGATATGACTAAATTTATATCAGCTTAAAAACATAAAATGGAGATTAAAATTTAAATAATTGGGTTTGGTGTGTATTTGAATTAGTGTGATTTAAATAGCCACCCAGATGCCTTTCTTACCAGCTCAACTTCAGTATAACATTCTTCTCAGTGCCACAGAAGAGGGAATGAGGAGATGTAGGGAAAACAGAAAGCAGCGCAACATTCAGAAAGAGTGAAAGAAAATGAGTGTTAGGAGTCTGTCAGAGAGATGTCAATGAAATCCTTTCATTTGAAATTTGTCTCTTCAATGAAAGGAAAAAAAGAAAATCACAGAGACAAGGGGTTTTATTGCATCACCAGAAACTAACCTTCCTCCTGAGCAACTCAGACTCCACATTTCTGGCATCTGGCAGCAGGCAGACAACTGAAGCTCTCTCACTCAGAAAGCCACCTTTACCCAGAGATCTACTTCTCAGATAAAAGTTTGGAGTCTTCTTCTATGTAATGGTTGGACAATATTTTGTATTTTTCTGTAAGATGAAATAATATTTTTCCTTTTCCACCCTACCTTACCCTAATCACTTCTCAGGAATTCAAATGAACAAATAATAAAGGTGGGGGAAGAATATATGGTTAGTCTTCATTATTTAGGAACTATTTTTTCGTAGCAAGGTAAGAGTACATTCAGCCCAAGACTAGGTATGTATTTTGCTGCCAAGGGCACCATTACCAGTAATAAATACTCTATAGAAAAAAGACAACATAGGGCAGTCACAGTGCATGAAGCAGGATGGAGCCATGGGCTTTTTTTCTTACCTAAGCAGTCATTTCAGGGAAAAAAATCTGGAAATCTCTTTTCCAGAGTAGAGAGAAGTGAAGTTACTGGTTTGTATATTAATTTTAGTAAAACTATTGCTTAAGTCTCATGGATTATGGGGTTTTTATGTCTTAAATTCTTGATCTACATGCTAGTTACCCCTAAGTGGAAAAGAGAAATTTTAGAAGTAAGCTCTTCTTACTACACTGCTTTTTTCATACATATCACAAGAAAGGCAAACCATTTAGTCCAAACGATGCACCTAGAAATTCCTTTCTTTATCAGGATTAAGGAGATGTAAGTGGTTAGCTTGGTAAAGGGAAATATGGAAACTGACTGGGAAAGAAATCTATTTTAAAACATCCTTGAGCACTGCTAAGGCTGGAAGTGTGACTACAAAAAGGCAGTCTGCAGTCTATGGACTTGGCACAAAAGGCACAGGACACAGCTATTCAGCATCCCAACCATAAACCAAATCATAGAATCATGGAATCATAGAATCATAGAATGGTAGGGGTTGGAAAGGAGATCATCTGGTTCAACCCCCTGCCAAAGCAGGTCCACCTAGATCAGGTTGCATAGGAACATGTTCAGGTGTTCAGACTCCACAACCTTCCTGGGCAGGCTGTGCCAGGAAGGGATCCCTCAATCTCAAAGTAGAATAGTTTTTCCTTAAGTTTAAATGGAACTTTTTGTGTTCCAGCTTCATCCCATTACCCCTTGTCCTGCCACTAGATACAATAGAAAAAAGTGATGCTCCAACCTCCCGACACTCACCATTTAGATATTTGTAAATATTAATGAGATTCCCCCCTCAATCTCCTCTTCTCTAGACTAAATAGCCCCAGATCCCGCAGCCTTTCCTTGTCCCTCTTGAGCTGGGCAGCCCAGAACTGGACACGGGACTCCAGATGAGACCTCACCAGGGCAGAGTAGAGGGGAAGCAGAACCTCCCTTGATGGCTGGCCACATTCTTCTTCCTGCATCCCAGGATGTCACTGGCGTTCTTGGCCACAAGGGCACACTGCTGGCTCATGTTTAGTTCATTATCAATGAGGACTCCCAGGTCTCTCTGCAGAGCTGCTCTCCAGCAGGTCAATCCCCAGCCTGTACTGGTGCATGGGGCTGCTCTTCCCCAGGTGTCCTTGTTGAACCTCATGAGGTTCCACTCTGCCCAACTGTTGAGCCGCTGAATGGCAGCACAGCCTTCTGGGGAATCAGCCAGTCCTCCCAGTTTGGTGTAATCAGTCAACTTGATGAAGGTACACTCTGTCCTCTCATCCAGGTCCTTGATGAAGGTGTTGAACAAGACTGGCCCCAGAACCCATCCCCATGGAACTCCACCAGCCACAGGCCTCCAACTCCATTCTGTGCCACTGATCACACCCTCTGGGTTCTGTCATTCAGGCAGCTCTCAATCCACCTCACCATCCATTCATTCAAGTCACATTGCCTGAGCTTTCTGAAGAGGATGTTATGGGAGACAGTGTCAAAAGTCTTGCTGAAGTCAAGGTAGATGACATCCGCTGCTCTCCCCTCATCTGGCCAGCTGGTTTTGCACTCATAGAAGGCCATCAGGCTGGTCAAGTAGGATTTCCCCTTGTTGAATCCATGTTGACTCCCTCTGATAACCTTATTTTCCTTCATATGTTTAGTGATAACATTCAGGATGAGTTGTTCAGATGAGTTGTTCCATCAACTTTTCAGTGATGGAGGTGAGGCTGACAGGCCTGTAGTTCCTGGATTGTCTTTCCTGCCCTTTTTGAAGACTGGAATAACATCATCCCTTCCTCCAAATCTTCAGGGAAGTTTGCTGTCAATCAATAACACTATCAGATTTGGTTCCTGGCAAAGTTTATCAGTTTTTCTTATCTCTAGCCTCTTTTCTCAAATCCTGTTTCCTCCCTTTGCCTGTGGCTACTTTATCTGCAAACAAGAATTACTGGAAGGCAAAAGAGGGGAAAGAAACGAGTTTTCACAACAGTTTTCACAACTCAGATTTAAAATGCAGCAGCTCTGAAAGACTTCTGCTTAGATTTAATTTCTAAAGAGGTTTTAGCTATCAACCTTATTTCCTTTGTGAGTGATTTAGCATTTGAATACAGGAGGGAAATGTCTAATTTTACTCTGCCTGCTGCCAAAAATATTGACAGACAATCTGGTTATTCTATCATGTCCCAGCCCTTGTGAGCACAATGCATCAGAACAGTTGTTTCTCTTTTCTCCAGTGACAAAGACAAAAAAAAAGCTGCACCACTGCATACCTTGCACAGTCTTTTATTTCAGTGGAAATCAGCATTTGAAAAATTCTTTCTGAAAGCTCAATGGAGAAGAAAGCTAGCTCTTTCTTTATACCCAAGACTCCTGTTGCTATCCACAAATCATCTGGGCTGCTATTATAACAGAACAAGAAGCTGGCATCACCTCTAAATACAGAAAGTTGTGTGAAAGATTAAAAGAGCGAAAACAGCAAAGCAAACACCTAAAAGATCAAATGCTTGAAAATATCTCCCAAAATTTCCTTGTGGCAAGTCAGTAAAGCTATTCTTCTTCAGGGGATATTTAGGGAGAAGGCATTAGAGTTCATAACCATGCTTATCTAGAGAAGCACTTCAGGTCTTGCACAAATAAGGAAGAGCAGAAAATGGATAACTGTCGTCAATTACTACAAATGCACTCTTCTTTCCTTCCATCAAGACAGGAAAAGCAAGTCTTGTTTTTTAACAATCAACACAAATGAATAGAATATAAGTTTAATGCTAGCTTTCATCTGATAAACTTTTAGCTTTTCCTATATTTTATTTTCATTGCTGAAAACTAGAACGGTGGATTGTGTTAGATGGATGGATTACATCACTTCTTTTTGAAAAGTAACTTTGTCAGGCACACAGAGAAATGTTCATGTCATAACAGCTTTGGACAGTATCACAGAAAACAGAAGTCAGAGCAAATAACTCTAATCCATTATGTACTACTCAGTGGTAATACACAAGAAAGTGCGTTCAGTAAGTGTTTTCCTTGAAGTTAACACAACTATATATATATATATACATACATATATACTGTTCACTGCATTATGAAATTTTGAAATCTACCAGTTTTCACTCTGTCTTTTTGTCCTGCCTCTCCATCATCCACCTCATCTGGAGATGCCTGTGGTCTGCAATAAACAGTGGGATGAAAATGTCTATAATAAGCAACAAGAAAAATATTACCTAACACCAGACTAAGAATAGTTAGGATACTCACAATTGTAAAATGTATTTCCTTGACAATGAAAGGTTTCCATAACATATATACAAACAAAATAACTAGAGTTACAACAGTGTGAGTAGCATAATAAATAGAAATGAAGACTTTTGTTTTTCTCCCCTTTATGTTAAAAAAGGTAAAAATTAAAATGATTCCAACAACAATTCTGTACAGGTATTCCATCTTCTTGGATTTGCAAAATGTTGTGTGTTGTTTCAAAGTCCACGTGAACCCACAGATCCAAAAACCTGTCAGCAAAATCACAGAACTTCTAACACTTAGTAGAGTTACCAGCAAAATACCGAGTATCCAAGAAGTGATGGTAAGTAGCTTATAGAAGAGATACACCAACTTGGGAAGCACACAAAATTCATCTTTGTGAGGCAAAGACTTTCGCAACGATGTCTGATAATCAACCACTGAAAAGGAGATACCACAAAAAGAGATAATAATGGCACCATCTAAACAAAACACAAGGAAGAATGTTAGTTAGAACTTATATTTTTACATTTTAATTTATGAATGAATTTTTGGTCAAGTTCATGCTTTCTTAAGATTTTCTTTACTCAAATTTTATATTTCCTATGTGTTCCTAAACAAGCCACTTCTATTTTTAAGGCTCAATTTAGTTACCTAAATCTAAGCATCTATTGCTGTTTGGTATGTGTATGTTATCCTGTTCAGCCTCTGGCTGTTGATGTTCTCATCTAAGTTGTGTCACATTTGCCATCTCCATACATAGATGATATAGAAATTCCCAAGGTATTGCAAAGATCCCATAAAAACTTAACTTTCAGCATCTGATATTGACTGGAGTACCTATAATGTAGAAATCTATAACCTTTCACATGGTCATATTTGAGATTAGTCTGACCATTGTGTCTGAGCATCAATTGACTGTATGGACCATAAAGGAACACTAGACAGCAGTACAGGTCTCTCCATGTTGTTCAACAAATCCCAGCCATGAGGAAGTCAATGTCTGGTCGATAATCCTGCTCATTTCATAGCTGGAAATGGTACAGCTGCCGTCTTGCTTCTGAGAGCTGAAGCAGTATCTCTTCATCACATTGCATTCTGCAACGCTGATGTACCTTTAGGTTATTTCTGACTCTGTCCCTCATCTATAACATGGATGATGGTGACAGATCATGGAGCTGTTCCAAATGCATTACTGATTTCAAGATGTCCAGTTAGCAGGCAAAAGCACATGAAACAATCTGCTCTGCAAAATACATACTAATTGTATTCAATAGCTTATTTTCAAGTGATGTATCATTATGACTCTATTAGATATTATGCCTGTTATAATGAAAGCTTCCTCCTCGTGGATTTAGCAGAACAAACCATCTGCTAGACAGAAATTCTAATTAAACACAGAGTAATTATACAGCAGAGTTTGTTTTCCAAGTTATGTTTAATATGTTATCCAATCAGATGTGTTATCTTTTTAGATAAGATACTCAACTTGCAAATTAAGGAGAAAGACAGACTCACATTGACAGAAATTATTTTTTCCATGTTCCATGAGGATGTAAATCTGAACAAAAAGCTGTGGTGTAGTCTCAAGAAAAGTCTTGAATACCCTGAGCATGTGAATATCAGTCACTATATCAATAGCTTGTTTTTGAATGAAGTAGGAAGAGTCTGTTTCTGACGTATTTCCACTGCTTTTTTGTTTAAATGCAGCTTGGTAGCCATATTTCAAAGCAAACCAATACCTATAAAAAAAAAGAAGACTTGATTAGACAAATCTTTTAGAAGGGCAACACAATACAACGATACAGCCTGAAAAGGATTTTCCCATTTCATTCTCTATCCACATTTTATCTTTGACTGTAATCCAGCACCTTCTACTGAGATAACATTTTGTCTGATATCTGTCTGGTATCAGTGATATCAGAATCATTTAACCCCAATGATATTGATGCAATATAAAAATTACTTGAACAGAATGAGATCTGTCTGAACAAAGATTTAAAGCTTTATTTTATTAGGTTCTTATTTCTTTAAGGCAAGCATATTTCTGAAAATTCCCTTAAAATCTCCCCTCAATCTCTCTTTGAGATATCCATTCCCTTTCTTTGTATCCTTTTAATGGCTTAGGTGAATATCCAGCTGTGAACATCCACACCTATATAATACAGACCCATAAGCCCCAATGGCAAACAAACACCAGGCTTTAAAAAAAATTAAATAAAACATCACTAGAGTGTTATTTTTCTCTCTACTCAGAAAGACTTTCATTTCAGAAAATTCTTTTCAAGACACATGGATTCCTATGGTGACAGATTCTAATTATGAGTGCTTTTAGATAAAGAAGCCATTTGCCTTGGCAAATGAGTGCACCAGAAGGACTTTTAGAACAGCTTTGTTTTATTTTCAGTTAAGCCTAAATGAGTAGGAAATGCAAAGATACATGGCATTAGTTAGTCACAACTGGTGTACATTCTTTCTGTGTGACAAAGAACCTTTTCTGTCCAGGATCTCTCTAACGCTTTGCTTATAAATAAAACCTAGCGCTTTTTCCCATTTTTAAGACCTTTACTTCAGGCCTGGAGGTGGACATAGCACCTCAGAGAGGAGAGAACACTGATCTTTGATTAAAAGACCATTTTGATAATTAAGGAAGGAGCTAGCTATTATACATGCTAACCTCTACAGATGTGTTTAGGAAACCAGGATGGTGGCCACAACCTGATCTAGGGCCAGAGCTTCAGCTGCTGGAAGTTATAGTATTTCCAGTGTCCCTAATGGCCTCACACACACACACATACATGGCCCTGGTGAAGAATCTGACTCATTACATTAGTCCTTTGGAAGCCAATCAAGACAAGTGATGCTGTACTAGATGAAAAGAGTCAGAAAGGAGATAAAGATCCTTTTCTAGTCTAACTGTTCAGTAGCCTTTTAGAACTAGTTAACAAAGGAAAATCCTAAAATCCCAAAGCAGTGCTTGCTCCCTTCTCCTGTTTACTTGTTTTCAAAGTAGTCAGTAACACTGGCTGTGCAGATTGTAGACTAAGCCTTGCAACTCCACCATCGTAATGGGCACTGACATTGTGACAGAAGCTTTGGAAGGCCTGAGAACTGACACTTGCCATGCTTATTCTGTTTTAAGTTTTCATGACCTGTGTCTTTGTTTTACTTGGTTTAGTTTGGATTTTCTGCAGAAAAAAAAAATATGGTCATTTCTTCCAGTTGGCCGGGTGGTTAATTTTATTTACTTTTGCTTATTTTTGAGGGGTACAGACATAGTTTTATACAGATAACAGTAACAAGCACATATTCTATATTGAATTAAATATTTGTGAAAGATATGATGATGTAGAATAGAGAAATATAGTCCTTGCATGATAGCAGAGCTCCTGAGATGTGGAGACACTGGATGCAATGTAGAAGAATATATGCAAAGGATGGTAACCGACACTGGAGACTCTGTGGTTACAAACAAATCACTAGTGATCAGTTACAGAAATACAGAACTGGAGCTAGATGAAACCAGTTTTAGGAGTAACAAAGAGAATAAAAGAAATAGTATCTAACACATGTAAAAGGCACCATAGATACCAAGTTTGCATGTAATGTGAAGCTGCAGAGAAATTAAGAGAAAGCAAAGTCTAAAGCTGTTCTAGAAAACATACAAAAAAGACCTGAAGTGGATCTTAAGGCTTGAAGAAGAAACCATCAACATGAATATCATGTTCCTCAGAGCAAAACTCCAGACACCAGTAATATCCATAGCCCCCAAAGCACCAGAATGAAACTGCTGACCTTAAGACCCAGAGGAGCAGAAGAAAGATGAGCAAAACACAAAACTATAGCAACTAAGAAACATGTGAGTAACAATTTTATCAACAACAATAATGACAATCATCATCATCATCTTTTCATGCATAGAAGCATTCTTTCTTTTCATGTATTAGATAGATCTAGACTAATAATTATTCTTGGAATCAGCTGTTACAATTTCATTTATACTCATAGTAACTTCTTGCCTTTGCAGATGTATAAATCCTGTGTGTTTACTCAATAAACAAGATTTCAAGCCTAACAGCCTTCAGGCATCATTTTCAAGCCTGTATCTGCCTATTCAATTCCCAGATGTCTTGAATTTCCAATATTCTTCACCAGTGAATCCATTTTGGCTCTAACTGGCAGGCAAGGACAGCAAAAGCAGCCCTTTTTCAGGAAAACTCATTGCTATTCAGATGATTTTTCTAGCATTATAAACATTGGTAAAGGCTTTCTCCCTCAACAGAGGAATTTAGACATTTGGATTATGAAAGTTACATAATTCTTTCAGTTCTATTTTCTTAACAAATTAAGCAGAACATTACAGACCATAACTTGGTTATCTTACACAGTTGTACAAGCCTGCTAATGTGCAGACTGAGAAAGATACGGTCCTATGCCTTAGCTTTCCTCCTACTTCCATTTCCTAAGGCTGCAGCTGAGGTGACTTCAAGATTCATGCTGAAGTGCTGCAGGTTCTCCTTTCCCTGACTGTCCACAGGATCACAGGCACTACAGACCCAATGAAACCCACCGACTTGTGTTTCCTTTACACAGAAAACAGGGGGCAGCGGATCATTTGAAAACCAGATCTCACAGAATCATCTCTCAAGAGGACATCGGATCAGAGCCCCTTCCTGCTTACAAAGGGAGCTAGGAAGAATTCTTGGCTCTGCCGGGTACTAAAAGTTTAAAACCTTCAACACCTTTAAAGACCAAATCCTTTGACTACAGAGAAGACAATCATAGAATCACAAAATCTTAAGAGTTGGAAGAAACCTTGAAAGATCATCTAGTCCAACCCCTCTGCCAGAGCAGGACCACCTAGAGTAGGTCACACAGGAACTCGTCCAGGTGGGTTTTGAATGTAGCTACAAGTGAGACAGACATGATTTGCAGGTCCTGGGTTAAGTGCATGCTTGAGGAATCACACCTTACTCCCTGGTGTGTTAAAGCATGTTGATCATACAAGTGAGAATGCAACCTGGAAGCATCAACAGTAGGAGTGGAGCAACTATATTACTACTGAGGAGCCTTAGGAGAGGATCCTTTGCTCTTCTCCTTGCAGAGACTGCAGCCCTGCCATTCAGGCCATATTGGTTCTGTGAGCTGGCTCTAGATCCATTATTTACTCCTAAAGGAAACTATTTTCTACTTTTATAGGTTTCGGTATTTATCTTACTGTTCTCTGAATAATTTCTCCTCAGTGAAGAACTGAAGAGTTTGGCAAAGCATCTGTAGCTTTTTTTTTTCAGTTTATAAAACAATTAGTATTCCAAAACATCTGGTTCTTGCATCTGAGATGTAAACATATGGACAGTTTGCAATGTTTACAAGAAAATCAGTTGGGACACTGATCTGCCCGTTGTCCACAGACTCATTCACCAGAGTCTATGTTTATCCAAGCAGCAAGATGTGGAAACCAGCTGCAGAAATTTTGAACTGCAGAGTTCACAGCTGAGAAGGCAGATGATGCACAAGGCAAGAGCTAGACATGTTGTAAAAGGAATATTTCCCCCTGGATGCACACATGAAATCACTTGTCAGTTTTCAGAAGCATGTTCCTTGTGAGTATAGTATAGTAGTTTTATATTACCATAACATGGTATTTTTCATTAGTTGTAGCAACTCTGTTAATACAATTTGGACTTTGAGCACTGTATAGAATACACTGTCTTATATTTCTTTTTTCTTATTTTAAGGACATGGTTTAGTGGTAGATGGGGCAGTGCTGGGTTAACAGTTGGTCTCAATGACCTTAAAGGACTTTTCCAACCTACAAAATTCTGTGATTCTGGAGAATTCCAAGTATTTCCATTACTCTTTGACTAAGGTGTATGTAACAGGGTGGTATTCCCTGACCTCCCCACACCCATGTCACTTATTGTAGTTCTCTGTGATAAATCTTGTCTCCTTGTATCTTGAGTTTACACTCCCATTCTCATTCACCCATTTAGCATGCAAGATTTAGACATTTTAGTAAGGCCCATAGTCAACCCCACTGGTTATGTTAGCCCATGGTGCTGTGCACTGTGCAAACATAACATAATGAAGTTTCTGTTTTGAAGATAGAGCAAAAGGTGTAAAAGACTTATGAGAAAGGGAAGAAGGGGAGAGAAAGAAGAAAGAAATTAATGGAGATAGTTTGGTAAGTTGTATTCACATCTTACAATTTCAGGCATCCTAAGTTCATTAGCCAAGTCATATTTACTGGCTAAGCCCCTATTTTCTTCTGTAGTGAATGGAGAATATAGATTCTGCCCCAAATGACATTTGGGAGAGGCTCACCTTTACAAGTATGTTAAGTATCCTGATAAAATCTATTTTTATTTATTGACTATAGGGATAAGCCTGAGAGACTCATCGTGTGAATAAACTGGGTAAATTACATGACTAATAAGGAGGACAGGAGGGAGCTGTATGTAGATACACCTAAGAAAACACATGTAATAGGAAGTATGTAACAGCTGATCACAAAGGTAGAAGCACAGATATCAGCTTGCTGTTATCAGTTTCCACCTTACAGCAGGCACTATTCACTGCTGAATTTTGAGGAGTGGCTAAGAACTTTGAGTGGCTGAGAACTTTGTAATTTATACATATCAACTTGGAAAGTTTTTCCAAGCATAAGTGGCAGCACAGGAGAGAATATTGTTTGTGCAATAGCAAACAGGTGACCAAGTTGATACTGTCGGTGCAAAGTGCAAAACCATGTTTACTAAATAATTAGCCACTCAGAGAAGATGGGGCTAATTCTGAGAAGGAAACTTTGAAAAATGTAGAAATTCATGGTAAGATGTATTCATTGGAAAGGTATGAGGTAGGGAAAATCCAAGAGTTTCATGGATTACTTTATGGTTAAGGTAATCCATGAAGATCTGCTCGTAAGAGCAGTATTTTGAGTAGATACAAGGGCTGACTCAAGATTACAGGAACTAGAGTAGTAGATGATGGAATGATTTTTAAAAGACTGCATTGAAAGGTGAGGCCTTAGAGATAGGCATTAATCAGCAGGAAATTTTAGGGACAACCTGGGAGTGTAAAACCAAGACAAAGGTGAAACCAGAGTTTCAGTCCTGAACGGATTACAAAGAATGAGGTCATGGAAGAGAAAGGGGGAGGAGGGAGGTTTTCATCCAGACACTGGAAGAGTGGTTTCTGCTATTCTTCACTGCATTTACTGATTCAACATTTATCATCAGTTATCAGAAAGAGAAGTCATGGCTTTAATTTCCTTTGGACAAAACAAATTCAGAGAGGCAGCTTTGCAAGTCACAAATACAAGAATGGCACTCCCAGACACACCTGAAGTGAAAAGCCTTGGGGACAGACAAGAAGGAGAGTGCCACAGGGGGTCCCAAGACATCACCTCTAACAGGCAGAAGCTGGTAGAGTCTGTGTGGCCAGGTCTTGGTATACATCACATGAATCAACTCATGCCTATGCACCTGGCTAGTGAATAAGGAATTATGAGAAATTGAAGGGGTTTTTGTTTTTCTTCAAAATGTAATATTTCTCCGCTTTTCTGATATCTGACACCAGAAAAATTAAATCTGTCAGTAAATACTCCTCTGTGAAGTCTAAAACTTCAGGATTGCAAGAGGAGGATGAACGAGACAGTAAAGCCAGCAGACAAAAGGGAAAAGAATATTGAGATGCAAAAGCTAATTCTGACATGTAAAATCCCTACGTTTTCCTTAATTCATGATAACTTCAAGTCAATAAAATATGTATACGAGGAGAATTTTTACATTGGCATAAATGTATCTGTGATCACTGTCCACAGATTAGTATAGGAAGTTAAAGGGAGGATTTTAAATAAGCATTTTGTTAATAGTGTCTGATAAGTCTATGTTCACTTATGTTTCTCACCTTTTACATACTCAAAATAATTAAATTTCAGGACTTCCCACCAACATCTTTCACCTCAGTTTTAAAATCTTGGCACAAATGATCTCTATAAAGAAAATTTGAATGCAAAGCCACTGCAGAATGTTAAGTATATGGTATCTCAGACTATTCCTGGACATGTGCCTTTCAGCAAACAAAGGTTTCTGTCACCATTAACACAGTCCCTGCAGGAAGTACTGCTGTAATTATTCTTACTAACTATTCAGTTATTCATGTTTCTCCCAAATCTTGGTGGTTTTTCTACATATGCTTAGGCTCTCAGGTTAAAAAATTACTTTTTACTTCAGCTATCTCACCTTCTTAGTGTAATCAAATTACTTCCCTTCTTAATATCACTGTAAAAACTTACATTTATCAGTTACAACAATATTATTCTGTAAAGCAAGTATTTTTTATTAAACATGCCCTATAAGCAGGTAAAAATTAAAGAAGATCTACATTTCCATCAATACCTGACATAATTTACATCTGGAATAAGGACACAAAAATCCATTTGCTTATATGGAGCAAAAATTGCTAAGGCCTTAAGTGTTTTAATCCCTGAAGCTGTATTAATAATTTCTTAATAAACTGTCTTAAAGCAATATGATTGTAAAATGTGCTTACCTTATAGAAATTCCACACTGAAAGAGATGAACTAAAAAAATCCATTTCTGCTTCCTAGTATCAGCACCTTCCCAGTCATTTTCAAACCACTCATAACTGAATACCTGACTTATCAATGATGAAAGACTTCTAAAACACAATATCAACGTACCCCAGCAATATTGTCCTTGACTGAAATATTTACTAGCTATCCAGAAGTCCAATCCAATATCAATTACAGAAATTATAATTCCAACAACTAAAAAAATAAAATCCTTCTTAGTAAACTTCATCATGTGTTACACTGTCACCATTGTCATTCTCTCCTCACTTCATATAGAGGAAAGTCATAATTAATCTAAACACTTTCCTACAATGGAGTCTTTTTCCTGATGATACCACTCTCTCACAGTGCTTTAAACAAAGGAAAGTTTGGTTAAGCATTTTTATTATGGCAAAGGGACTTGTATTTTTCTGGATTCTTGATTTAAATGTTACATTAACTACACTAACACATGTCTATCCTGGGAAAGATAAATTTAAATCATCTTTTTAACTGATGGAGTCATTCGTCAGTACTGGTTCCTAAAAAGAAGAAGAAAAAAACGTCAACAGTAACAGTATTTTCTTTTAAAATATCAAACAATTCACGACCTTTTTAAACAACCAAGTATAAAATGCAGAATGCACTGAGATACCTGTGAACAATCAGTCGAAGAAAAGCTACACTTCTGAAACTGTTGAAGTCATCCACTGTCCCAAACACAGTGACTCTCCACTTACCAAGCAGCTGTTGAGATGGTTCCTAATAGTTGCAAAATACTAAGAAACAAGCTTACCTTTACTAGTTCTTAAAACCAGATTAAGGGGAAAAAAAAGGATTGATCCTTTCCAGAACTTTCTTGACTTCTGTGCTCTTCTCTCTTACTGTGCATAGCACAAAACACCGAGAAAACTCCTGTCTTGGGTCCATGCCTCTGTATCAGAGTACACATCATTACGTCATTTCCAACTCTGTTACTGCACTTGTGTGCACTCATCTAGCAGTTTTATCCTTTTTGCTTGCTTTTCCATATGCAGCAAGAAAGCGCTGAATAGGATTGCAGCTCATCTGTTAAAAAGACTTGTAAGGAGCCAGACTTGAACCAGTCTATGCCTCTTTAGGAAACATCTCCCAAGCTGTATAAGTAGTAGCTACACTCATATCACCCAACTACATTGTCCACTACAGATAATTTGCAGTCTGAACTATGTTTACATTGCCTAACATCGCAAGGATTCTTGTGACCTCTTTGAGCAGCCCTTACACACCTTTCCTCTCTACATCTGTGGAATTTGCCAGGTGAAGCAGAAAAGCTATATGGCAGAAAGTTCTTTGTCTCGTTCATTTCCTTCAAAGCTATAAACACAAAAATGTCAAAGTCCTTATTGCATTTGCATATCTCAGGAAAAAGCCCCTGGCAGCAATCCCAAAAGCTGGGATGCAGAAGGTGCCAAAGCATCAGGTTTGGGCTGGTGCCACCGCCAAACAGCAGCAGACAATACGCAGGGAACAGCTGCGCCAGGGAACTCGAGGCAGGGGAAGGGCATGCGGAGGCAGGTCTCCTTTGGATTTTTGTGAATCTAGGCATGCTGCCACAGAAGAATGAAATGAGACACTTGGTTAATATCCCATGAACAAAGCTTTTGAAAGGCAAGGACTGTTCTTTGCTTGTGTTGACTAGAGTAGTCTATGCTGTGACCCAGGTACAAATCGAAAAAAGAGAACTCAAGCTCTTAATTTCCTAATGAAGACCAGTGGGATCATAATAGCCTAAAAAGGTCCTGGGTGTTTAAGCATTATTTCGTTGGATCTAGTCCTTAGCTATTTCTAGCCTCTTGTTCTGTCTCCTACTTAGGTTTCATGTCCTAGCCCAGAAGAGGTCAGAAAGATCAGGTGATCTTGCAGCTGGGATAGCTGGAATCCTTTCACTGTTCTCTCCTATCCTCTCCAATAAAATACCACTAATGTATTTCAAATCACTAATGCAACTTATATCCAATTCATAATCAGATTCAGAGAAGTGGACTTCAGTACAAAGTGCAGCATAAACTGAACTTTATATTTGCAAATGTTGTGTATCTCAAAACTTGTCTGTGAACCAACTTAGAAGTTTATTACTAGGATTCGTTTAAAAAAATCCAAAAGAGACTGTATTTACTCTATATAAGAACATAACGTCATTCTGCAACTTGATGTGCCACCTTTGTCAGGCTGTATCCTTTTGTGTGAACATTGTGTGTATGGTTCTTAGAATAAATCAAACAAACAAAAAAACAAACAAAACAACAAAAAAAAAAAACCCAAAGCCATTCACTATTTGACTGTTTCAGGAAGCACAACAGTAAAAGGTAAGTTAATGACTTGATCTAAACAGAAAGTACTTTAGATAGGCTATTTATGGACGACGTAGGCAGTGTACCAAGGTTCACATTTAATGAGTAATAGTCTGAGTTATTTGACTGGAAAGGAGTAGCCTCTAATTTTGTACCTGAAATGAGTAAATGGGATAACTGGACTCCTCCCTGTTTACAACATCTCAATTCTTTTATATCTGAGTACTTCATGAAGAGAAATTATCTCATTATCATATTATCCCTAATAAACAAGGAAGTTTTATAGGCTATGTCCAGACTCCTCTGAAACAACAGTGTAAAGTATAGCTGTGAGCCAGGTGATTCCTGCTTTTGACACATAACGTCCAAGTTGCTGCCGTGCTGGCAGTCTGCAAATCTGTCCGGACATCTTGGTAGTATTTGAAGCCCTCAGGTAAGCTGAGATAAATGAGGAGCCACACATTATCAAGAATGTCGGCTTGCTTACAGTCTCATAATTATCTTGAATAAGGAATCTAGTCTTGCAGGAGCCTTGAAACTGCTGGTAAGACATAGGGTTTACATTCTGCTCATGGTAACCTAAAAGAAAGCTATCAGAGACTCATAAATCTGTACTCCCAAATGGCCAATATCTTAATTCCAAGACCAAGCACAAATGTCTGCTCACAGGTGCACACAAATTCTCTGTTGAAGATCTCAGCCCTTAATATCCTCTATATTTTATGCACGATAGCACTCCAAAGAGCCCCATAGCCTCACATACCAGGTGGGGTACAATTCAGTGCTGCAAGAGAGAGTGTCTTGTATCACTTAGAATTGCATTGTCCCCAGTCTTATTAAACATAAGAAATCTAACATGACAGAAGCAAGAGTAAAGTGTCTGACAGCCAACATAAATACACGCCTGCTCTCAAAACTAGCATACTTTTACAGAATCACTTTGTGATAAAGCAGAAACAATAAAAAGTGATTACCAATACATTTTAAATGCTATTACAAAATGCAGACTTACCTTCACAGTGAACATGGATAGAGTTTTTTCACTTAAAATAATTACAGACTTGCATATTTGCAGGTTTCCCATCTGTGCCTTTACAAGACTTGCAGTCCAAGAAAAGTTAAAGAGACGACTTGCATAACACAAACCGAAACTACAATCTTATGGAAACCATGTGACACTGTTAATGATTTGCTACCTGTCAAGAACTGTCATTCTTATGAATGTATTATAAAAAAATCTAGAAAAAAAAAAATCTAGTCAATTTAGAAGTTCTTGTCTATATTTAATATTAAATTTAAAATATTATAAAATCTCCTTAAATAAATTAATTTCCCACCTTATTTCATAAAAGTACTGATGTATGTTTATACATCTTTGTGTGCTTGTTCAAATATACACTTTAGCTTATTAGACCTGTTGAGCAAAATCCGGTTGATAGTTTTGGAAATATATACATGAATATGTGTGTGCTTATATGTCTGTGTTCATGTTATATATATTCACTTATTTATTCGTATATACATTGATCTATCTCAAAGATTTACCAAAAAAAAAAAAAAAAAAAAAAGAACTATGTATTGGCTATGGTTAAAAATGCACTTTAAAATATGTACAAAAAAAGCTTTTCTGTGCAATGAAGAGACTGCACATGTCCAGGGACGAGTAATTAAAATTGCTTTCCTCTGGTAAAACTACTGGTGTTTGCAAGACTCCGCTCCAGCTGAGCTATCGGCACTCAATATACAAATTTTATGTATGTTTAAAAGAGCTGCAGGGTACAAGAAGCAGATGTTGTGATTCGGCCTCTATGACGGTACTGCAGAGGGTGATGCACACCCTCAGCCAGAGCAATTTAGAGCTTTTCTGGCTCTTAGGACAGGAAATACAATCCTATCAATGTCTTCTCAGTGAATATAGTATCAATGCTTGCCTTTTCTTGGGCTCCTTCCTGCCTCTCCCTTAGAGGTTAGACAGCCTAATCCTAAGCAGTACTGGCAGTGCTTGAAATACTATTATTTTCATGTCATCACTTGAAGAATAGAATCAACAGATGAAATTAATTTTCTAAAGCTAAAAAAATACCCAGTATCCGAATCCAAAGCACAACCAATTCAATTGTACGTGGCTCATTCCTGCAAGACAACACATTGGGAGAATGCCTTAGGGTATCAGTGGGGCAATGATTATCCATAACAGCCTTCTCAATAAGGCCTTTCTGCCTGTACAGAATCATCTCAATGATGATTCAAAGGTAACAGGCCCACTGCATGCATGTCCAACAAGTTCTTCATTATGGTTGTGAGCATCACAAGTGCACTCATTAAAGATATAACTGTGTATTGCCCCACAGTAAAATCCTGGTAACTTCAGAGAAGCAGGAGCTCAGCAATTCCACTGACACCTATCCTGTCCTATAAATGATCCAATGAATATAAGCACTATGTTTGTGGACAGCTTTTGTATACAGTATGTCTTTCAAGGTTGGACTAAGTGACTGTGTGCTTCTGCAGTAAATTGAATGTCTGATACCAGCATAACTCTATGAAACCTTTGCCAAGAAAACCACAAGGTATTCATCATGCCTATTCTGTCTTGCATTCTCTTGGCTTGATTATCCCACATGTATAAAATCAATTGAAATGGATTGGACCACTGGTTCTTCCCTTCACTACACTGAGACCTCAATGAGTGAGACTACAAAATTAGCTGCAGACAAAACCCTGGCAAACTGACTTTGGACTAGACTATCTACACTTAACAGCTTTTACCAAGGCTGCCTCTCTCAGTGAATCGGCAACAGCTTTGAAAAGCAACTGGCTTCCAGTATAACATATGTTTCTTTGAAATACTAAAAAATCTCTATTGATCTCAGTCAATGATTAATATAATTCTTTTATCACAGAATCTTAAAGGTTGGAAGAGACCTTGAAAGATCATCTAGTCTAGCCCCTTCTGCCAGAGCAGGACCACCTAAAGTAGGTCACACAGGAACTCGTCCAGGTAGGCTTTGAATGTCTTCAGAGGAGACTCCACAACCCATCTGGGCAGCCCATTCCAGTACTCTGTCACCCTCACAGTAAAGAAGGTTTCCCTTATGTCTCTTTGGAACCTCTTATGTTCCAGCTTGTACCCATTGCCCCTTGTCCTGTCACTGGATATCACTGAGAACAGCCTGGCTCCATTCTCCTCACACTCATCCTTTATGTAATGGTAAACATTAATGAGGTCACCCCTCAGTCTCCTCTTCTCCAAGCTGAAGAGCCCCAGCTCCCTCAACCTTTCAACATAAGGGAGATGCTCCACTCTCTTCATCATCTTTGTGGCCCTCTGCTGAACTCTTTCCAGCAGCTCCCTATTCTCTGAGCAGCCCAGAACTGGACACAATATTCCAGATGCAGTCTCATGAGGGCAGAGGAGAGGAGGAGGAGAAACTCTCTCAATCTACTCACCACACCACTTCTAATACACCCCAGGATGCCATTGGCCTTCTTGCCCACAAGGTCACATTGCTGGCTCATGCTCATCCTGCTGTCCACCATGACCCCTAGGTCCCTTTCTTTCCCCTACACTACTCTTAAGAGTTCATTCCCCAACCTGTACTGGTACATGGGGTTATTCTTTCCCAGATGCAAGACTCTACACTTGTCCTTCATGAATTTTATTAGATTTCTCCCTGCCCAACCCTCCAGCCTGTCCAGGTCTCACTGAACGGCAGCACAGCCTTCTGGTGTGTCAGCCACTCCCCACAGTGTCAGTAAACTTGCTGACAGTGCCCTCTGTTCCCTCGTCAAGGTCATTAATGAATATATTGAACAGTACTGGTCCCAGCACCGACTGCTGAGGGACTCCACTAGATATAGGCCTCTAACTAGACCCTGTCCCATTGATCACAGCTCTCTTGATCCTCTGAGGTATGTTCTCCCTGATATATAAAAATATATCTAATTTAGCAGCAGAGCAATAAATACGTTACATACTGACTTTGGTAGATAGTTTTAAATTCTTGTAACTCCACCTAAGCTTTTTTTTAACGTGCAAGCTATTTGTCCAGATAGTGACTAAAGTCGTACAGCTTTAAAGGAAGGCATCTTGTATCAGCCAAGTCACAAACTCATTGCTGTGACCTTTGTTATTATCTAAACTGACAAAAACTCTATAGCACAGAGAGAGAGAAAAGGTTTGTGTAGCTGATTCTTGGAGCGTAAATCAAGCAGCTCATGAGCTAAATTACCAGCTGAAGGATTTATTTTTTTTCTAGTTAGACTTGCCATCAAAGAAAGCACATCTCTAAATTGTGACAAAACTCCTATGGTATTCAGTACGTCTTGTTATTGGCTTCCAAATGGAGTAGGAAGGACTTTTTTTCCTCTGCTTTGGTTAGAATTAACAGGACCTTGGGCCTTTTATCTTTGGAAATGTCGATTTCTTCCAGACATCAGAAACTAAGGCCCTCAGCAGGACTAGCATAAAAATAAAGATGAAACACCAACCTAAAAAACTTCAGGACTTCTAAAGTTTCGTTGTGTAAGTATATTTACTTATGATACTTCAGCTTTGCAGTCAATTAATGTTTTTGCCATTGGTATTAATGGAAGTTGCAGAAGAAAATGTATGGCTGGAAAGGATGTATTGGTCAATGACTTCACCTCATTGTAATACATTCCCCTGCTTCTTCATGAATTACTTCAACATATTTGAACAAGCTGACAAGTTTCCTGACACCACTACTTGGTGAACTGCTACAGCAGAACCCCTGGTCATCTGTCCAGTGAACCCAAAAGCTGACCTCACATGGAGTATCTATGGTCCAAGCACCATTAACATACAGACTTTAAGGAGAATATCACAAAGCTATAGAACAGCTGAGGCTGGAAAGGACTGCTACAGGTCACCTGCTCCACCAGCACTTTCTCAAGCAGAGTCACCTAGAGCTGTTTGTCTAGGACTGTGTGCAGACAGCTTTTAAACATCTTCAAGGATGAAGACACTACAGCCTCGTTGGGCAACCTGTGCCAGTGCTTGGTCACTCTCACAGTAAAAGCGTTTCCTGATGTTCAGAGGGAAATTCCCGTGTTTTAGCTTGTGTTCATTGCCTGCAGTCCTGTCACTGGAAAAAGCCTGTCTCTGTCCTCTGTGCACTCTCCTTTCGGCGATCTATAGGCCGAGGTCCTCCTGATCAGTCTTCTCCAGGACAAGCCTCAGCTCTCAGCCTTTCCTTGTGACAGAAATGTCCCGGTCCCTCCATCATCCCCCCTAATCATCTACTACAAACCAACTGGCTTTCTACATTTTCTACACAATACTGTGTCTTAATATAGGAATCATACAGACTGTGTTCCCTTTGTAAAATATGTTTCACTTCTTTTTGGTTTAAAGTCTCTTTACTTATCTCCATTCCAGGTAACAAATACAAAAACATCATGAAACTGAAAGAAAAATACTCTAAGTACCAAGAAATATATCCAAGTCTTACTTAAAATATGTTGTATGAATGGCAGCTAGAATTGTATTAAAATAACATGAAAACTTACCAATCAAAAATCTTCTCAACGATGCTTTTACACACCAATGTGTAAGAAGATTACTATCTCCAGAAATTTTCTATGTAGTGTTCAACTGATTTTGTCTAATTATCACAGAATTACAAGCTTGTGCTTAGATCTATTAGGCTATTACACAGCCACAGTGGAGAGGCACTTATCCTCAACGTTTATCCTTAAAATGAGGAAGAGAGCCAAATGTCAATACTCCAAGGTTTCTCGAGTGCTAAAGATGCAAAACGGTGACCTTGTCGGATTTTCAGAAATACCAAACTGCATTTTAGGTATCTCATAGCTGTGGAAAATTAATCCTCCATTAAATATAACATTGTATATTACCAGCAATCTCACTTTAGGTTTATTGAAACTCATCTTTGCTTTTGTTTTGGTTTTTACTTATAGTCTAACATTCTCTGCTTCAGAATACGATTTGCTTCAAGATTTTGTCTTAACAACGTAAAAGAGACAGTGAACCTAAAGAACTCGAAGCTATGCACTCATATCTGCTTGTACCATATTACAGACTATAATAGTAACATCCTCACTACGTGCCTGCTAACCTCTGTATTATAAGAGAAATAAGGAACCTTTTAGATCGATACTTGTGCAGACAGCGATGATAGCAGAACCTGTACTTCGTTCTCCAAAGCCACCTACTGCTGCCACCTACAGACGAAATACATTCACAGCCCCTGCCTAATATTTGTAGGACAATAACGGCAGAAACAAGTCTACAATTCTCCAAACAATTCTTAATTTAGGGAAAAAAAAGTTTTGGGATGTTAAAATTGACTGACACCTAACTAATTAGGAGTTATCAATGACATGTAAAACTTCATGTAAATCATTTTAGAAACTTTCTGTGAACTTTCAGAATTCTCCTAGAAATAGGAAACCACTGCAGTATACAACTTGCCTTTGCTTAGGTAGTACCTTCTTATAATGACACAGCAACTAAACTTTACCTTAGGACTGAAAAATTAGCTGAATGTACCACGAAATAGCCATAAACGTACTACAAGGTCAGCATTGTAATGGGCTTATATCTCGGATAAATAAAGAGGTTTTTTATCAGATAAATGAAAGAAATTGGCTTGAAAACCTAAACACAGGAGTTGTCCAGTATCTGTTTCAGTCTGTGGCTTTTGTGATGGCTGGCAATTAACAGCCCAGGAGTAGATAATGTAGGCCTACTCAAGGTACTGCAGGCAACCCTCTTGTTCACAACCCCCTTGTCACAAAGCAAACAGTTTGGCTGAGTAGGTAACTGCAAGGTAATGCACACTGTTTGTGTAGCTGAAGGATTAGCTAACACTTTATATGTAGCTAACTTAGTTACACTTAACTGTAGCTAAATTAGCACTGATGGAACAGCCCAGGTGCTTTAAGGACACAGATCACCTCTGCTCTAATTTCTCTGACAACACCAGCTGAAAAGCAATTAATTAGAGGTTTCAGAGGGGACACTGCAAAGACAAACAGGTGAATTTCAGCATCTTACAGGCTCTCATATGAATGTGATTTGGAAACACAGTATTACTACTTGGATGACAGTGACATTTCAGAATCACAGAATGGCTGAGGTTTGAAGAGATCTCTGGAGGTCTTTTCACTCAACCCCCCTGCTCAAGCAAGGCCACCTAGACCTGATTGTCCAGGACTAGATCCAGACGACTTTTGAGTCTCTCCAAGGAGGGAGACTCCAAAACTTCCCTGGACAACCTGTGTCGATGTGCAGTCACCCTCACAAACTCTTTACTGACGCACAGAGGGAACTTCCCATGTTTCAATTCGTGCCCATTGCCTCTGGTCCTGGCACTGGGCGCCATAACAGGACCAGAGGCAACGGCCCCGTGACAGAGTCTGGCTCCATCCTCTATGCATCCCCTGTTCAGGTATTTATAGGGATTAATGAGATCTCCCAGAGCCTTCTCTTCTTCGTGCTGGACAGACCCAGCTCTCCCAGTGTTTCTTCACAGAAGAGATGCTCCAGTCTCTTCATCACTTCAGTGCTCCTTCACTAGACCCTCTTCAGCAGCTCTCCGATTTTCTTTAAGATGCTGAATCCTAGACAGCTCCTATATACTCTGTAAGCAGGCGTGTTCTCAGAACATACAGAACGTACAGCTGTTGCTACAACAAACTCCTAAACACAGGAAGCAACCAGCATAGCCCGGACCCGCCTCTCGGCGGGCAGCAGCGCAGCACGCACTCCTCAAAGGAGAACGGCGGCCTTTCTCAACCCTGAACTAACACAGCCTTTGTCCCTTAGGGGCCGAAATTCCAAGGGCAATCCTCCAGCGCCCCACCGCGGCCGCGGCCCCAGCGCCACCCTCCCGGCCGAGGGCTGCAGCCGGCCCCGCCCCACAGCCGCTTGGCCTGGCAACCGGGCGGAAAGCAGCCGCCGGGGAGGCGCCGTGGCGTCACGAGCGGCCTCCGCTCTCCGGCCGGCGCTGTGAGAGGGAGGGGAAGCGGAGCCGGGAGCGGCGGGCGGGAGCTTGTCGCTGCCGCCCGCCGAGATGGTGTCGCTGCTGCCGCGCATCGAGCGGCTGTCGTCGCGGGTGGTGCGGGTGCTCGGCTGTAACCCGGGGCCCATGACTCTGCAGGGCACCAACACCTACCTGGTGGGCACCGGGCCCAGGTAACGACGCTGCTCGGGGCCCGGGGGAAAGGGCTCCGGGGATGGAGCGTTGGCGGTGGCTGCCGCTCCGTCCCCTTTGCCCCTCACCGCTTGGCTCTTAACGCGCTGCCGCCGGCTTGAGAAGCGGCAGCCGGGCAGGCCGGAGGCCTCGCAGCTGCCCGCCGGTGCTAAACGGCAGCGCCTCACCTGGCCCGGGCCTGCGGCTGTTTGGGCTAAATTGACGATTTATTCTCCTGTGTCGATTGCTTTGCCACGGGGGGGGGGGGGGGGGGGTGGAAAGGAATGTCACAGAGGGAGAAGATGGCCTCTGGAATATGGAGAAGTCCCTCATTATTACATTGCCATGCGACCCTGGGCTCTGCCAACCATTGTTTAACTATCACCTGAGCACTGTGAAGTCCCTCGCTGTTCACTTTTTCCCCCCCCCCCTTCTCTCTTTTTTATGTATGTATATGTAGAAGAGTCCTTATTGACACTGGGGAGCCATCTACTCCTGAATATATTGACTGTTTAAAACAGGCGCTGTCAGAGTTCAACATCTCGATTCAAGAAATTTTAGTGACACACTGGCATCATGATCATA
The DNA here is from genome assembly GCA_013401255.1 of Urocolius indicus. Classification (NCBI taxonomy): domain Eukaryota; kingdom Metazoa; phylum Chordata; class Aves; order Coliiformes; family Coliidae; genus Urocolius; species Urocolius indicus. The sequence continues at coordinate 553,562 of WBNH01008216.1, forward strand.
CTGGTGGAATACCTGATATCTGCAAAAACATCCCTAATGGTAGGCCAGAGGTTCTGGGTATTCTTGGAAATGTTAGGTACATGGTAAGAACAAACTTTCCCAGAGCGCATCTGTGTATATCGGCTGGAGTATTATTTGCCTGGAATCTCCATATAAACTGTGTGTAACTTCACGATACTGTTAGAGTGTGTAGAAAGAGAACAGTGAATATTACGGTTGTAGTACTACATGCTGTGCATACCTACATAGCAAATACTGTAGTACTTGGATACCTCTGCATACCTACATAGTGACTTTATCTTAGGTAGGAATAATGAGAACCTAGATTGCCATCAGCAGTTTACATGATTAAGAGGTGTGAGAAAAACTCAAATGACAAATTAACCGGTATTTTTGCTTGTGTAAAAACAGTAAATACCTTAATCTCTGAAAAAGAAACACACAGGACTTTGAGGTTCCTTACACAAGAATATTAGTAATTGCTGACAGATTCATAGGCCTTGGGTTGTGAGGGGAAAGAGGGCAGGAAATCTGCAGGTAAATTCTTGTCTAAAAGAAAACATGTCTTTCATGTTCATTAACAGATGCTTCTGCTTTGGTATCTGAGAAGAGAATAAGCAGTATGGATAATGCAGTTCGTCTTAGCATTGTTGGACTTTTTGTTACAAGCTGTATCAGATTTTGTAAAGTTGCCAAGCTCTTATCTGCAAAGAGGCCTGGGCACTACTGAAAACAGCACTGGTGTCTTAGTGTAAGGATTTTGGTCTTGTCAGCCCATGAGCATGCTTGTAAAGACTGTTGAGTGATATAAAGGCCTTTCTGGGTTGCTGTTTCCAGCCAAAGTATTCACAGTTCATGCACAGTCCAGAATGATATGTGCTGAAGGAGGTTGCAGGTCAAAAAAACCTCCATCCAATGTTAGGTAAATGTTGAATGATGCTTCTGTGAATCATAATGCAGAATGTGAGTGCAGAAATCTTAGTGATATAGTAGAAATTTGGGCTTTTTGGCTCTTGAGTTGAGAAGGAACATTTATAAAATATAATCACTATTGACATTTCATTAATTTCACTCATGCTCTTTTGTCTTCTGTATTGCCGCTGGTACAGGTTGCAGGATTCAGATTCAGTTGCTTTCACTAGTAAGTGTTTGTGGCTCTGGACTAAGGTTGCTTTATAAACGTAAAGCTACTGTACAGAATTTCTTGTCTAGTTTTGTATTCATACTGTATAATAATTAATAGTACTTGTTCAATGAGTAACCTTTCTGTAGAGTTAGCTTTGTCAGTGACATTCAAAACATCATCTTCTTTGCTTTCTTTAAATAGACTCTGAATATCGCATCTGTAAACTTCCTCGTGTTCCTCACAGTGAAGAAGTAATAGAAGGAGGACATAAATATTTTTACCTTAAAGAGGGAGACGTGGTAGAGACAGAGGGAGCCACACTCAGGTAAACACCAATTTCTGCAAGTTTGTTGGGTCACTTTTTTCTTCAGAATTCTGACACATATATATATTCTAACTGCTAATGATTGACAATCTATACGTTGAATGTTCTCAGCACTTAGACATGTAGACTTCCTGTTGTGATCCAGAAGAGTATGTTTATATGAAGAAATTGCTTTTATGAATGAAGATTGTCAGGAATTAGTCTTTGTACTCAGCAGAGAAATAAAGAATGTTTCCCTTGAAAAATACTTCCTCTGGGAAATTCGAATACTCTGTCATCCCTCTTTGATAAGTTATTAATAAAATTGATACTTGTGGCGTTGTCTGGATAGATGTGTCTGGAACATGCCTTTCTTTTTACTTCTAGTGTTTTTAGGAAATATTTTTAACTAAACTAAAACATTTAATACTTAAAATGTTAAATTTTAAACCTTTTAACCTGTCAGGTTGTTGTAGGATGCCAGTTTGGGAGGACTTCTTCCTACAGAGCACATTACCTGTCTCATGAGCTTGAATGAGTCTGAAGCAAAGCCACTCTGCCTCACGAAAACACTAACAATAAAAAGATCTGACCATTCTGTTTCCAGAGTTCTTTCATTAACAAGCCATTACTCTTCTAAGGACAAATTTTGATGGTTTCTTCAGTTTTGATTGTATTATATTCATTTTATCCCATTTGTAGGATATGTTACCTGACTGATTGAAAGGGGGAAAAAAGGTAAAAATAAAGGATATATTTCACCAAAAGCATATGGAAAACATGGACATGAACAGTATTATATTGAATATTGAAGACCTACCCCATGTTTCAACAAATAAATTTAGAGATGGAAAACAACTTGTTAAATCTGAGTCCAAGACAGGAGTGGCACATTTTGGAAGTTGGGGTAACTGATCCAAACTTTATGCTTGGTTAAAAACAGATATTCTCATCCATTCAATAAGCACTTCAGGGATACTCCTAGGTCAACTACTGGTGCCGAAAGAGCAGTATCTGCTGTTATGTTTTAGTTAGCAAGTTTTCAGAGTGTTCTAGGCAGCATTGAGTTCTTTTTCTTCTGTTTTTCCATGTTAATGTTTAAGCTTCCTGGTAAAGTTTCATCAAAAACTGGAGGATACCACTTCCTACAAAGGCAAGATGCAACTCATCAACTCAATTTTTATGTTGCCTCTGCAGGATGATGGCTGTCCTGCTTTCTGCTCAACTCTATACTTGCTAAGAGATGTAAGTCACAGAGCCTCCCAGCCCTGTGCTGCTGTGGCTGGATGCTGTGTCGCATTGGCATCTATGTTGTGCTTAGCACCAGCTCTGTCACTTCCTGATCACCACTTGGATGGTTCTGCCCTTAAGGAGAACACTGGTGAATTTCAGTGGTGATGGCTGGTCTGAGTTGTGTTACTTTCAGTTTGAATGAGTCTCAGCATGAGGTCTTCTGCCTTTCAGAAATCCTAGTGAAGGGACACTGCAGTGCAGCTCCTTAGCAGCTCAGGTTACTATATATATATCAGTTCAGCCTTTGCTGTGTTCTAATGCAGCACTCATTCAAGCTGTGGGGTCCTAAATCCCTACCATTCAGATGTTTAATGGCCTGTACATAGAGCAGCTAAAAGACCTGGATTCCATATTGCACGTGATAGGTCCACTCCATTGGGTCATGGGGCTTTCGGGGAAGAATAAATTTTGGGATAGACCTTAATCTGTGTTGGGTCCAGAAATTTACAGTTAATTTTGAAAAGAATTGGCAAGATTGTCTTTACCCTCTTTTGGTAAGTGCAAGGCATGTGTCAAGAACCTCACACATTTCAATATGGAAATAACGTGTCAATTTTTCTTTTTTAAAGCTTCAGAGTAAAGCCCTTTATAACACAAATTCCACGTGACTAGCCAGCTCCCTTAATGCACTTTTATTATGCTACATCAAGTAAGTAAAAGTCTGTTAGAGGTGATGATCTGTGTTCCCTACACCTTGGAAGAAAATGGAGTTGGATTAGACAAAGTGATACCCTGTTTACATTGACTTTTTGGCCTCTTTTTGTTTGTTTGTTTTTCCTGGTTATTGTGCGGGTTACTTGTTGTAGCTTCTGAAAATGAAGCATTGTGTGCTGTATGGGAAAACTTACAGTTTTTTTGGTTTTGTTCTTTTTAAACAGAGTTTTATATACACCTGGACACACTGATGATCATATGACTTTACATCTAGAAGAGGAAAATGCTATATTTTCCGGTGACTGTATTTTAGGAGAGGGAACAACAGTAATCGAAGACCTGTACGACTACATGAAAACTTTGAGAAGGTTGTTACAAATGAAACTAGATTTAATATATCCAGGTAAGTGGTTCTGCTTTTAAATGCTCTGCTTTACTATGTAATTTTTAAATATTTCCTCTAAGAATATGAGAACTCTCATTACAATCAAACACCATTGCTAATGCAACAGGGTAAGCTCTTAATGTATATCCAGTGCTAAGCTAAGATGACTTTATGGCATGCTAGTTTGCAAGACTTCAAAATTTTTCAGTGATAGATACCTGTTCTTCGTGAGATTTCTCCATTTGAGCTGAATCTTGTGCTCCTGTGCCCAAAGCCTACAGAAGCCAGACTCTTGTGCTGTCGGAATCATACAACAAATTTGGTTTTCTCACGTTACTCTATCCAATCACCTTAGTGTTTCCCTGGAACCAAAAAAAATAGTTCTTCTTTTGGTCCTTTGCATCCTCTCATACATTTACAGTGTGAGCAACCTAGTAGTGTTTTTTGAGAGAGATGTCTGTCCTTTGCAGCATAGATTAATCACAAATGCATCTTGGAAAGCTGCAGATCTGTCAAATGTATTAGTTAATGAGTTAGGTTAAATTTGAACAAGAGCCAAGAGGCCAAACATCGTGTTCTAAAAATAAGTTGCTGATTCATTCAGTGTGTCACTTTGCTTTAATTTTTTTCCCCTCTGTCTCCCGCAAACTTTGGGAATGCTTTTCTTTTTCATATAAACAACATGTCTATTTGACGAGGCTGGATTTTATGAATTCATTATGCAAGTCAGGTTTAAACTCCTCGTTTGCTTTTTCAGAGCTATGTCTCAGGATTTTTTTTCTGACTTTTTCTGTTTCATCTTCTTCAACTTGTCATTCTGAGCGACTGTGTCTACATTCTCAGTTCTGTCTTCTTCCATTAACCATCTATGTTTAGCCTACCTAACCAAACTTTGTGATCATTCTTAAAATACACTTATTTCTACGTAGGTGTTCTTCAAGCGCTTGAAGATCTAAACATAAAAACAATATTTAAGAAAAACATCATTGTAGATATTCCATGGATGTGGAAGCTGACATAGACTTGCTTACAGTCATTGACTTAACTACTGTGGCAATTAAGCCTCTGGTGAGGAGTATTCAAGCCTCCAGAATCTCAATCTATGGATCAATCGATGTTCTACTTTATTTCTTAAATACCTACAAAACAGAGTATTTTCCTCTAATTGAATTTCTGCCTTCTAAAACCCTGTATGTGCCAAATTCTGTTAGGTTTATCAATTCTATCTGTTGTATTTCCCTCTCACCTTAGTCATTATTTTTTAATTCACCAAGGTTGAATGTTTGTGCCATTTCCATCCTTAACTGTTTGCTACACGGTCATTGGGTATGTTCATGCAGTACTTGCGGTTAGGAAGCCAGTCGGAGGTTAGGTGTTTTCAATGACGAGTAAGTAGCTAAGCGTTGGGATGGTTTGAAACTTAACAGTTTTTTATTCATGCATTACAAAATGTCGTGTGCAATTGTCAACAAGGTAACTATTGCCCCATCAGAACAAGTGTTTATACTGTTGGTATGTACTACAGTGAAATGGTAACTGTAGCAGATAGTGGCTTGCTTAACCAACACATTCAATGTAAGCTCAGTACTTAGACTTTATTGCACTTTTAGGTCTTCATAATTCTTCATCTGTTTCTCTGTTCCCCATCCATGCTTTGGCATTCACATTGCAGCCTCAGAATTAGGTATAGAGGAGCACAAATTTTAGGAACAAGGATACTGCTGGCTAGGTGTGAGAAGATCAATTTTTCCTGTCTTTCCACTTCCATGTTTATCTTTTAATTAAATGTGGAAATTACCTCAGGCAGAGTACTCGTGACAGCCCATTTATACTCAATAGTGATGGGAATCCTTGGGACTAGAAAAGGGCATTTTAGTCAGCAGAGGGCTCCCCATCCTGCAATAATAAACAGCGTTCCGTGATAAAACAGAAAAAACATGGTACTGGAGTTAGGAATCTCTGCAAGATTTCATGAGCCAATTATTTTGTTCAATTTTATCATTTAAGCTTTAATTTACTGTAAAGTAAGGGAATCTGTATTACTTCATAGGACGTTATAAGAATAAAAACTTACTGGGTTTGATCATCTGGGCTATACAGAGATCTGAGATAATACAAAACCCTCTAATGTGAAATCTGAATTATTGGAAAGATATTTTGAGGTGCGTTTCACATACTCAGAAACATTTTACATTTATTCAGATACTATTTTTTTCATCATTGAAGTTAACTGTGTTGCTTTCCTTGAAAAAATATGGATGGGAAAGATCCATAAGTGTATTTAGATCCAAGCTTTCTGACATCAATTTAATCTATCGACATGCGTAAACAATCACTGTGGGTCAGATGATGTAATGGATTTTAAATGCCTTTTGCAAAATGTGGGTTCAATTCCAGTTACTGATATTTGTCTTGTGGCCTAAGTCGATTAAATCACTTACAGGAGCAGGGACTGGTTTTAAAGGTGACTGGTAATTCCATGTTCAAACCTTAATTTTGAATATTTTAACACTAATTCTGTCATTAGAGAATGCAAGAGAATGGACATTTACCCTTATAGTCTCTGCTCTGTGTACCTCAATGTTTTTTTTCCAAAATTAAACTTTTGTTTTTATAAATGGTAACATACTTACTAGAATAGTTATATCTGTAACTTATTTTGTGAGGAACAATAGCTTCAGACTAAATATGTTTGAAATCATTAATGCGTGTGACAGTTTTATATTTACATGTTACATTCTGTATTTATAATACTGTCTTTACACAAGGTAAGCTTCATTGTCTATTTAGTAATTTCACATCTCCTGAAGTGAGTGTATAACTTCAGATATGCATAAATATTTGGACTTGCTGAAGGATAGATTCCTTTGATGCAATTTTATTTCACAAATATTCAAACCTTGAAAAATTAGTAGCACTTTTTCTTTAAGCCGCCTACCCTCAGGCAAAACAAGCTCAATTGACCCATTTAGTTAGTTAACTCAGAAGTACAAGTAAAAGAATATGATGATTATTTTTAAAATAGTTGGAGAACCTCAACAGAAACTGTCTGATCTGGATGACATAATATAACTTGTAAAAGAAAATTATGAGTTTTTTTACAGCAGTGTCTGTTCTATTTATATAGAGCTTAGATTGGCAGAGCTGTACGTGGCTGCTGCTACTTCAGGTGAAGTTTGCTGCTATATGGGCAAAAATAGGAAACTCTGCTACAAAAAGCATGTCATGAATATCCACGCAAGTAAACTTCTATATATGTAAAACATTAAGTTTAAATCCTGTGCGTGTAACCCTCATATTTTCATCTGTCATTTTAGTGTATCATGAAGCAATATTTGATTTTTCGAAAAGGTTAGTGCTTTACCAGTTAAGCCTTTTTCTAATTTGTTTCAAAGACTTTTTGATAAGTTGGACGTTTCTGATCTGCCATGAGAAGTCCAGGGAAAAACCTGTGTGAGGGTGTCTTTTTCTGTTTGTTTATTAATTAGACAGACATTAAATGATCCACATCTAACCTTCCTTGTGCATTTTATGTCTGCTCTTCTGATTGGCTCATGGATTTCTCTTCTGTTAATTGTTTTGATATTGCTTATGGAAGTATGTTCTTAAGAGAATAAAGTACATACAGTGTATGAGCCAGTTTTGAAGATCTGATCTGGAAATGTTATCTGTCACAGTTACAAGATATTACTTCTCTTGCCTCTGTGTTTACTAGATAGCCCAACAACAGGACAGTAGTACATGAGTCTTTTGCCTCAACCACTACTGTTCAAACGCCAGTATCAGTTTAAATCTTCAGTTTCCATAACCTTTGGGGAGAGTGAGACAGGCAGACAGAGGTAATATGATAATCTGAATCTCATCTTTAAACTCTGTTCAGCGTTCACAGTTCACATCCCTTTTTTTCTAATAGTCTGAAGTAGTCCTCTCTTGTTTTCCATCTGAAGTATTCCCTTTCCCCATTCAGACTTTTCAGAGTATAATTCTTCCTTTCCATCCTAATGCTTTTCAATTGCACACTGAGATGCAGGCATCCAAACTCAATTTTGGCCTATTTATATGAAAACAAACAAACAAAAAAAACCAAAAAACCTCTAAACTTATGCAAAGAGCCTCTTACAATTTAGAATCAGAGAATGGTAGGGTTTGGAAGGGCCCTTTAGAGATCATCTAGTCCAACACCCCTGCACAAGCAGGTTCACCTAGATCAGGTTGCATAGGAACACATCCAGGCAGATCTTGAAGACCTCCAAGGAAGGAGACTCCACACCCTCCTTGAGCAGCCTGTGCCAGGGCTCCCTCACTCTCACAATAAAATAGTTTTTTCTCATATTTAAGTGGAACTTTTTGTGTTCCAGCTTCATCCCATTACTCCTTGTCCTGTTGCTAGTTACAATAGAAAAAAGGAATGCCCCAACCTCCTGACACCCCACCATTTAGATATTTGTAAATATTAATGAGACCCCCATCAAGGATGTTAAATAAGATGAATGTTGCTCCCTTCTTATGATTTTTAAGTCTATGAGAGTTTACATAAGAATGGTTCAATTACTGCATAACATACTTAATTCCAAATTTAAGTTAAGTGCTATGGTACATGTGTTTTTATTTAGGTCATGGCCCAGTAGTACGTGATGCAAATGCTAGAATCCAAAACTACATTTCTCACCGAATTGCACGTGAACGGCAAATTCTAAGTGCTTTACAGAATAATCCTGGAAAATCATATACATCGTCGGAGCTTGTAGAGATAGTATACAAGGTAATTGTTCTTTAAAAGTTTTTAGATCAAACTAAAGAAAATAGAGGTTATGTTCATAAAATTGTATGTAACAATTGAAATATTTGAGTGAAGACTGTGGTGGCTTTTTAAACAAGGAAAAGAAAATTCTGCTTATTCACAATTCATATGGGATTCTGCATTTAAATTATGTTACTTAAGCACTCTGATGGCACGGAGCCCAGACGATTCTTATAGGATCATTATAGTTGGAAAAGGCCTTTAAGATCATGGAGTCTAACCTCACACTGCCAGGCCTATCACTAAACTAAAACATCCCTCAGCACCTCATCCATGCGTCTTTTGAATTAGCTCTAGGGATGGTGACTCCACCACCTCCCTGGGCAGCCCGTTCCAATGCTTAACAACCCTCACAGTGAAAAAGTTCTTCCTAATGTTCAATCTCTCAGCTGCTCCTCATAATACTTCTTCTCTAGACCCTTCACCAGTTTTCTTGCCCATCCCTAGACATGCTCCAGCACCTCAATGTCCATGTGGTGAGAGGCCCAGAACTGAACACAGTCTTTGAGGTATGGCCTCACCAGCACCGAGTACAGAGGAGCAATCACCTCCTTGGCCCTGCTGGCCACCATATTTCTGATACAAGCCAGCATGCCATTTGGCTGCCTTCGCCACCTGAGCACACTGCTGGCTTATGTTCAGCCTGCTGTCGATTAACACCCCCAGGTCCTTTTCTGCAGGACAGCTTTCCAGCCACTCTGCCCCAAGGCTGTAGCATTGTGAACTTCTTATTTCACTGTCTAGATAGTCCTAAGCACAGTTTCATAGGACCAAGTGAAAATGAAGTTGTAGTGCTCTGGTCTAAGTGAATAGGATGAAATGACTGTTAATTATTGATTTGTCAAAGTGTCTTTGGAATCTCCTGAAAGACTGATTAAAACTTCTAGGTTGGTGGGGTTTTTTTCTAGATTTATCAGGATACAGGTGAACTTCAGTTCCACAGAGATGGATACTGCTGTCAGAAGTAGGGTAGCTTGCATGTGTCATTAGACAGACATGGGAGTACTTTCTTGCTGTTTCATCATTCTTCATGTAACGTCTGTAATTTGTATGTGTGGTTATGGGGTGTATGCCTCCTAGCAAGTCGAGATAAAGAGATACAGCATTTGCTTTGGAAGAAGATCTCAGAGTTACCAATGACAGCTGTCTCTTGTGAATAGCTTTGTGACAGCTTCACAGCTCATTTTTCCTGGTTCTGCTGCTCCTCAGTTTCCAAAGGAATGTCTTCATCCTGTTGAACACTTTGCAGTGCTGATGTACCTGTGGCTGTTTAGCTCCTGTAGTTTTCCTGCCTGAACAACTGCAGTCTTTAAGTATACAGCCATTCACGATTTTGTGAAATGTTGTTGGCTTCTACCAAATTTATTGGAAAATTTTAAGAAATGCATTGTCCTCCTGAAGCAGTTTTAAATTCACATTTTTTTTTACTCATTTACAGGTAGTAATTGTTAAAGGGTATTTAAACGCATGTAAATACTGTCATGGAATAGGCTTAGAAATGCATCTGTAAATTGGTCTGTAAACTAGTTGGCTACAATGACAGCCCAGCAAAGACCAAGCTTGGAAAAGTACCGTCTTGGTGTTGGCCAAAGTTTGCAAAATACAAATGGATAATGCAAAGAATGAAAAAAAAGTATGTTATTGGGCTACTATCTTAACTGGTGTAAAATTGATTTACTCGTTTCAGTTTGTTGTAACTAACTGAATGTTCAACATATCCGTTCAGAAGAGGAAAATCTGTTAATAAACTATGAGTTACATATATTGAAAAAATAACTGCAAGAAGTTACTTGCTGTGAGAGTGGTGAGGCACTGGAACAGGTTGCCTCGAGAGTTTGTGGATGCCTCATCCCTGGCACTGTTCAAGGCCAGGCTGGATGGGGCTTCGAGCAACCTGGGCTAGTGGAAGGCATCCCGGCCCATAGTAGAGGAGTTCAATGAGATGATCTTTAAGGACCATTCTACGATTCTATGTTTTGTATTCCCATTAGGAGATTCCTGAGAATTTGCTTCGAGCAGCAGAAAGTAACCTCCTGGTCCACTTGAAGAAGTTGGAAAAAGAAGGGAAAGTGTGTAAGTTACGGATGAATGGGTGGAAGGAGAGTCATTTTCCTTTTGATTTTTCTCTGTGGTGTTTTTCATTATATTTAAGTGTATTATTTCCTAGGGAAAAACAATAACAAAAGCAAACAAAAACCCCTGCAATTAATTGCAGTTGCTGCCTTTCAGGCAGTTTGAAGTAGAAGTAAATACGACATAGCATTCCATGGGATTACAATTTCTGTTTCTGCTTTTCCTAAATGCATATTGTTGTATGCATGTGTCCTGGAGATGGTTAACATCACGCAGTGCAAGTGTTTACCGTTTCTGATCAGTACAGTACTTAAGTAGAGCAACTATATTTAGTTGACTTGTTTTACATTGTGCCTTTACTTTTAGAGGAAAGGTGAAATATTCTATTTCTGTAATGGCGTGCGCATGTGGGAATGTTATTCAGCCAGAAGCTAAAGAAAGTATTTCTTTCTGTACATTACATAACTGCACCCAGAACTGGACTTGGAAGTAAACAATAACACGGATTATTTACAACTGTTTCACATTTTCAGCATTTACTGACCTGAATAGGGACATGAAATTGGTGGGTCTTTTTCAGCTTAGCTCTTCTGTTTATTTTCACGATAAGTGAGCTACTAAGCACTAATCTTTTCAATAGTTGAGAATTTTTGTGATAAGTGACCTGCTTCTTAGTTAAAGAAGACAGACTAGAGTCACAAGAATAGTCATTACTGAAGTTCAGAATGCGTCTTTAAGCATGTTTGAATGCCCTAGAAGCTTACAATCGTGACTGCATCAGCTTTTAAATGTGATTTCAATTCTTGTTTATGAACATACATTATTGACCTACACATTTCTGCCAAATTGGCTCCACAAGATTCCTTGATAGTGTCAGATGCCATGGACTGTTTATCCCTTCCTTTCCCTACCAAAGTAGCTCAAGCAGCAGCATTTTCTGTTTTCATGAAATAACAGGAAAATTAACTTTCTCTTTAAAGGTAGACTTACAGTCTTCTCTACAAAAGACTGTGTGTAAGCATCTTAAATGTCCAGGAATTAACTTGTGTAGCTAGCAACTTCCGTCTCTTATGCCAAGGGGGTTTTTATTTGTTTGAGGGGGTTTTTTTTCGAAAAAAAAAAAGCCTTTTTCATACTTACTGGAGAAAAATAGCTCAGGTTTCCTCAGAAATCACCTTTGAATTTTGAAGGAACAACAGATAGGAGCTTCGGTCAGTGTCTGTTCACAAAATGTCAACAGCTTGAAATTGTTAGAAAGTTTAGAGGAGATACTAATCAGAAGAATTGTTGTGACTCTCCTACTCCAGGTAGAGATCCTTGATTCACTTGTGTGCTCCTGCTTTCCACACAGCACTACAAGTGCCCTTTAAAGTTTGGTTTGTTTGTTTTGTTTTTTAATCTTCAACTAGTGTTCACAGAGAAGGAGGAAAGCAATCTCACCAGAACATTTGGGCGTTTTCTGTGCTGATGCCTGCTGTGTGGAAACAGCTGGTATTTTTTTAAATACAAACTTAGACCCAGATCTATTATAAACACTTCACATCATGTGATCTTTGTCGGTTTTGAGTGCAAAACTTAAGGACATCTGTTAAGGAATATCAATTCTATTGGTTCTGAGCGTGTAGCATACAAATGGTTGTGTGCTTGTGGTACTTGTTCATGTGGTTTTGATACAGTGTCCTTTCCACATACTGCCAGTTACAGTATTTCAAGTTTTGTTCTAGTTATGGAAGACTTGAGTTGCAGCCATAACAGAAAATACTTTTCCAAAGAAATATGTTGTCAGTATTGGTGATGAATGTGACAGGCGTATTACAACCTTACAAGAGTTACTCAATGCAGATTACAGCCATATGCATTCTGCTCTGATCATTAATTCACCATTATTTCATTCTAGCCATTGCAGTTTAAGTTGGTATCTAACTTTTGTAACTGCAGTCAGGAGTGATTAACCACCTTACAGATTTGCTTTTCTCACTTAAACCAGAAAAAGAATGCCTTATAGGCAAGAGTATGCCACAATATGTATATGTAAGCTTTCTCCCATGTTTGGAGATAAGTATCTTGGTCATTGTTTCACGTTGTTAAAACACAGCTGATGAAGAGATAAAAATAATTTGACTGTTCTTAATTTAGCAGCAGTTTTTTCCTCTAAAGTTCATAATTTCAGAAAATACAATAAGTGTAAATTACATGTATAGACATATATATGCATGTAGAGGATAAGTTTGAGATTGTCTAATGTTCATATATAGCACCTAAGTGCTAGTTTGTGACTAATCTGGTCTTTTTTTCTTACAAGTACGTGAGACGTCTCCCAACTTCAGATGGAGGAACAACTTATAAGTTACAGAGGATTGCTCAAGAGTATTTTTAATCTGCACATGAAAAAATATAATGATGAGCTCAGATGGTATATAAAATTAATTCTTCCTTCTGATTTTTAAAAAAGTGGCAACACAATTTTAAAGCAACGTTACAGTCTGTTAACTGATGTTTTTCATACTCTTCTATAAGGGAGTTTTAAAGACAACCTGATAGGTACTGAGTTAATAAAGTGGAATGGGTATGAAGAACTGAATCTTACCACTGTTAGAAAATACTCAGCTTTAGCACTGTGGGGTAGAAGACAAGTAGCAAAGTTTTATAAACTTAATACTACAAAGTAATATTATAAATGTAATAAACCAGATTAAAACATCTCTAGTAAGAAGCAGAGAAAAGAATTTTTTCTAAACCTGTTCTTATTTGCTTGTGCTTTTCAAAAAGTTATTTTCTTGTAAGATATCTGTACATTCTAAAAACCAAATTGTTTTTGTTAACAGGTGTAAATACTGGGATTTATGTTGCTTTTTTGGTTTAGCTGCCTCTGCACATCCTTGCTGGTTCCTTGCTGCAATAGGTTTTAACAAAATCTTCTGTTTTCTGGTGGATGCATCACTTCTATAGAATGCTTAAAGGATTCATTAATTTTAACTAATGGATGTCAAAACACACAAACTCTTAAGTTCTTTCTCGTACAGAACTCTGCAAGGATGTGGTTAAAATCTGTATGTAGATGGCTTACACACTGTATGAAGTTAAGTTTGTCTACCACTTTATAACAAGCTTCAAGTTTTGCTGTTAAATCCATTTAAACCACTGTATTTACTTGTAAGATACTGGACTGTGTATTAAAATACAGTGTTTGAATGTGAATTTAAACTGCAAGCTTTGTTTTCTGTGTAACTTAAGCTTTCAACGTATTGTGTAAATATTTGCATTACTTTGTTTATTCAAAGTATGTGAAGGTTTTATGATATCTACACTTCCTTTAATGCTGCCTCAACCTTAAAAACAAAAAAAAAAATCAGATATGGGATGTTGGAAAGTACCAAAGACAAATATATGTCCTTAAAAATCCTTGAAAACCTTTCACTGTTCAATCCTGTGCCTTTATTTGTGAAACCTGCACATTTGGGCATTTTAAGGCATGTATTTTGTGGAGTTGATGACATTTGTTCTGATGAGCTGAGTCAAATCTGATACAAAAATACTGCCAGGAACAGGAATATATATAAACAGAAATGAAGTAGTAACCAGACCCCTGAAGAGGGGAAATGGTAACTTTCTGCTCTGTAAAACAATGCTTTTTGCAAACTTCATTGATCTGATTTTTTTGCCACATCATGACACTTGCTGCCTTTTAACTTTCTGTGCGGTGCCCTTTTGGGGGCTTTTTCAGGTCTCCTAGTTCTGATTCCTTTTATGTTTTCTGTTTACCTGCATTCTTCCATTTCAGCCACTTTTTTTTCCCCTCCTCCCACAAACCTCATTTTTTTAATTGTTTTTGTATTGTTTCTGTCTTCATAACTACTCAGAGCTTTCACACGGACTTCTTGTCATTAATAATTATTGATTTCCTGTAGCTGTTTTATGACTTTATCATTACCCTTTTCCACTGTTAGGAACAAAAATATAATTACCACTGCTTTCTGTTTTGAAAAACTTAATTTACATCCTATGAACTATGTGACTTTTGCTTCAGGAAAACAGAAAGGTGAGTGAAATAGCATGGTTTTCTGTCATGGAATCGAAGAATCTAAGCCAACAGGAAACAGGTGTGAAAAGGTGGTGTCTCATTACCTTTCTGAGGTAAAGAAGAAATTTACTGACAGGCCAAATGGCACTGAACCTTTTTTTTTTCTTTTTGCTTTGTTATACCTTTTTAAATACAAAGAAATGGCTTTAGTATTCAGTTAGAGCATCATTGAAATTTGCGGGCAGTGAAGAAAGGGGGAGGATGCAAATCAGAGAATTCCATCTTCTGTGCTGTGCTGCAGCAAATGCACAACACTCCCAGACACAAGGGAAACTGTGGTTTAACCAGACCTGTCAGTAATGGTCATGTGTGGGATCTCTGGAATTTTAAAAGCAGAGATTGCACTGTTAGCAAGACATACAGGTGATAAAGGATATTTGCATCAGTGTCATGGTTTAACCCCAGCACTGCCCAGCTGTTCACTTGCTCATTCTGTCCCACTGGCAGTGGGATGGGGAGGAGAATTAGGGGAGAAAAAAAAAGTCATGGGCTGAGATAAGAGTTTAATAGAATAACAATACTAAAAATAAAATCATCATAAAGGTTGTAATTAAAAGGAACATAACAAAAAAACATAACAAAAAATCACTTAGACCAAGACAAGACAAATGATGCCCAGTACAACTGCTCACTGACTGATGCCCAAGGAGCAATCTGCCCCTCCTTGCCAGTTACCCCCCAGTTTCTGTAGTGGGCTTGACAGTCTGTGGTCTGGAAAAGCCCTCTGGCTGGTTTGTTTGTGCCATGCTCCGTCCCAGTGTCTTGTGCACCTTATTGCTTCACTTAGATTAAGCACTACTTAGCAACAACTGAAATATCACTGTTATCAACATTTTCTTACTTTAAATCTGAACCACAGCCCTGTACCAGCTACAAGGAAGAAAAGTAATCTAGCCAAAACCCCAACACAAACAGCTATGACATATAAAAGTCTTAGGACATTTTGTTGATTATGAAAGTCAGAAGGAGTGTTTGTTTATTTAAAAATTGAGTGGTAACCTAAGCTGTGTTCTATGTGTGCACTAAAATGGGGATTAACCTACCTACCTCCCTTGTATTGAATACATCCGTCCATGCAGAAAGCATTCAAAAGTAAGAGTAAAAACAGGAGAAGAGGCCATTTCTGTCACACCAAGCAAGAAGGGTAAATGTCATTTGATAAAGAGCTGGGGCCAAATGGTGTTTCCAGCCTTCCTGCCAGCTATTTTGAAGATCCTGTCCTGAGATGCAGTGTTATTAGGTTTAAGATGCAGGAAAGAAGCTTGATGGTAGTTAGATCTTTTTGCAGGGTTACTATTCTGTTTCTTGCTATAACTTGCTTATTTACACTTTGTTTAAAAGACCACCTTGGTTCTGTCTTTAACATCTTTTGATGAGTGATTTCAGGAAAGGTTCACAAATAGGTAGGACACTGGTCTGTTTGTGTCCGTTACTGCAGTGTAGGAATATGCTACCTACCAATTCTCCACAGCCTTGCCACCTGAAATGGTGTATTGGGTTTGTATGGCAAGGTTTTGGTAGCAAGACAGACACAAGGGTGGCTTCTGTGAGAAGATGACAGAAGCTTACCAGACTTCAGACTCTTGAGGAACATCCTTCCCAAAAGATGTGATAATTTTGAGGCCTAGTATTTCAAAATACAGACGTCTAGGAAGAAACCTGGCATGCGTAGACCATCAAACCATTAGCAAGAAGCAGTCTTAACTACTAACAGTCTCAGGTGTTTTAGATCATCCCACTTTAAGGTCCATAAGAAAGCATCAGAGAGAACTCCAATCAAAGGAAGGTGTGGAGCCTGTTCTGCTGAGGTGACAGGTCTCCTTGTTTTCCATTTCAGCATAGCAGTTTGCACTGTATCACCAGGACAAACACAAAACTCAAGTTGAAACTGAGGAGCTCTGTGCCCTGTGTGAGAGGACTGCTAGCCAAGTACTCGTGGCTGATGATAGCTTGAGGATAGGATGTCTTGTCCCAGTTAAGTCCCATTTGTTATGTTCTGTGGAGATGACCTGATTTCTTTCAAGACTGAGGTGGGAAATAGATGCAAGATGACACTGCAAAAACGATTCTACTTTTTATCCCAAGCCAATATATTTCACAGTTGCACTAATGTTACATCCAGGACTACACAACATGCAATTGGGGCTACACTTCCACACTGTTATTGTTGAAGTAATGTTCACTGTGTGGAAATAATGCTTGCTTCAGAGTTACAAAACACTGGTGTGGCCAGGGGATTATAGGCTTTCTAAAATACAAAGCATCGTGGGACTGAACTGTGAATGCTTGTTTAAACTTTTCTATTAAAAAAAATAATTATCTCCAGCTATGCAGAGAAAAAAATCTGTAGCCTTTCCTGTATTTTTAAGATCGTTTCCTGGTATCAAGTATCCCAGTCTCCTAGTTTAATAAATGCATACAAAACCTCTGAGCATCTTCACAGCTGAGGAAGGTGTCTCAGTTGACGAGCCTGGTTGTACACTAATCAGTCTGCTCCCCGAGTCACTCCTCCATATAGCAGGAAGAAGCCAACCTATTAAAATCAGATTGTACAATGCATTTGATGCAGGCTCTCAGTTCTGAGTTAAACTCTTTCTCTGTATTCATTAGCTGCTGGCAGCAAAGCCATTCTGACAATGCTAAACTTGTAGCAGAAGTTACTCATTTTCTTGATGTTTTGTCTCTCCACATATCCACTGGGAGTATCTGTCAGCCAGAAGCTTTAATACATAAATAAATATTATCTATTAATATATTACATAATAATATGGACATGTAAGCTTTAATAAATATCAAATCTGTAAGTGTATTATTAATACAATATTTTAACTAATGTTACTAATACTAGTAATATATTAATATGTGAAAATAGTATGAATTTTGAGGGGTTTGAAGGACAGCTCAGCTCGGCCTGGATGCTTTCTGCACCAGTGTTGATTTCTCAGATGTTCGATCTGTTTTGATCTGGTAACAGCCTTCTCTGATTAAGTTGCTTTTTTTAATCTACATCTAGCCTCCCTTTTGATGCTTCTTTCTTCCCCACGCCCCAGTTAGATTTTCTTCCCTTCTGCTCTCTTGCTATTGGATTCCGTGTTACTGTTCCTTGGACAAGGTCCGTTACTTCTGGCCATACAGTGCAAGGTAAGCAGGAGGGATGGCAGAAGCCTGCTGCCAGCAGAGCTGTACAGGCTGTACCTTCTGGCTGCGCCTAAGCCGCAGCTATAACGACCCCAGCGAGCGCGGCTCCCTCGGAGGGGAAGCGGGAGGTTTAGCGACCACAAAACTTTGCCAGAGCCCCAAAGGGAAAGAGAATGAAACCAAAGGTGCCTCAGCGGGAAGCCGAGGCTGGCTCGGTTTCGCGGGCACAGACCATAGAGCCGGCACGCCACTCTGCAGGCAGCCGCCTCCTCCGCGACCCCGGCAGGACCCTTTGGCCATTTTCTGCCACCGGCACCCGGGTGGAGAAGGAAGCTGCGCCGGTGCCCAAGGCGTGCTCCGGCCTCCCGCCAGCAAGCAGCCATCCGCTGCTGCCGGGCACGGAACGCCGCGGCCCGAGGTAGCGCAGAGCCGCCCAGCTCGACTGCCCCGCCAGCCGGGGAGGCCTCCGGGCAGCGAGGCGCAACGCCGTTGGTGGGTTCGAACCGTCGGGCGCTGCCCCTCACCGCCTCCGGGGGCGGGCAGGAGGGTGGGATGGAGGGATGGAGGGA